>JAYJML010000323.1:0-45110 GCA_035610835.1 Ophiura sarsii
TAAGCTTATCAATGATTTCACTTTGTTTACACTGTTGCCGATGATGACAAGACTGTCGAATTCGGTGAGCTATTTTTTCATCGAGTAATTTGCTTGTATAATTTGCTTATGAAATCGAATATTTTGCCCTATCTTACCATTGTTTAGTAGTGGAAATGTCAAATTGAACCCGATCGCAGTGAATTTCAAGCAAATTGAACTTTTGTGGTAGAAGACTCATTCAAAATATCATCAAAACAGCCGATATTAAGCAGGCGATATCATAACACTCCAGCAAAGACCAGTATCTTCAGAATTCACACCACCAAATGGTTTTCCTATGCGTTTACATGTAAAATGGTAGTTACAAAAAGCCCATTTTCTCGCTTATAAAGCGACTGGAATTTTCAATTTGACATTTTCCTTAAATTTCATGATATATTTGATCATTTAATCAAAACAAATATATATGGTATCCCCGAAAGTTCTGAGCAATAAGACCCCAAAGTTGGACAATGGGTGTAGCGCCCTCATTTATCAGAAAAAGTTGAGAAATGTTGCCAGATCATTTACAATCAAAATACATCCAAAAAACCTACAAAATGCATTGAAAATATGTCTTTTTCCACTGTGGTATTAGGTAGTAGTCCTAAAATCAGGATTAAACTACAACTTTAATCATTTGGGAGCAATAAGTACCATTTCTGATTAATTCTATAATCAATGGGCCACAGGATGAAAGCTAAGAAAAAACTTTTGATTGTCGTCTCTACAAGGACTGAAATTATTTACTGGCGTGGAATCTAAAGGGACAATTGTTTTAATTTTTATTGTTTTTACTTTCAATTTCAATCCTCATAATGATATAAAAACTATTCTTTTGCAAAAACAATGAGCTACACATGATTTTTTTACCATTTCAAATCAGAGCCAATCTTGGCCTACCCCTTAAACATGTACTATCTACTGAAGACAGCAAATTGTCAAAATATAACCTGGGCTTTTTGGGTCACACCAAATAATATTTTAGGACTGAATGTGGAAAGAAGAAGTAACAGAGTCCATTTTAGTCATTATAATGTTAATTTACATCTTTTCACCTGCTTTTGTAATTTTTACAGCAAAGTTGAGCACTGTGTTAGTTTAGTGTGAAATACCATGAAATATGATTAGGTTGGATATTTGGCCTGCCCTACATGCAAATTATACTGTATCACACACAACCTGATCATGTGAATTGATCTAATCAATGTATTTTTTAAACACTTTTTGATCATGGATACTGAAACCCTCTAGACCCCTTAATTTTTTTAATTTTTTTTTTTTAATTTTTTTTTTTTTTTTATACATGGGGGGGGGGGGGGGCATGATGATTTGATCGGGGGATAATTTATGACTGGCAAATGAATCTATTAGATGTAGCAATTGAAAATATGTCCCCAATTTGCACACATAACACTAATTTAGGCTAGAATTCAAAGTAAGCTTCAAAATCCAATAGCTAGGCAATGTATCCTTCCCACACTGTTGAATTTTGAAGCTTTATCAATTCAACTAGCCGATATTGTATGCCTTGATTCAGCACAAAACTAACCTGAGTCATTAAATAGCTGCTTCAAGGTAGACTGGACCTCCGGTCTCTGGCATAGCCTAGGGATCTAGACTAATCTTTTTAAGACTGATTTCAACATAAAAAAGACACCACCTTAATCTTAATTGATTTCAACATAAAAAAGACACCACCTTAATCTTAATTTCACTTTCCACCAACTCTCAGATTGACCTTGTTTGCAAGGCGAGTATACTTCAAGGCAGCTATTTATTATAATTTAAGCTTCTAATATGACCGTAACATAGTAGGTGAATGGCATGATGTAGTAAGCTTATCAATGATTTCACTTTGTTTACACTGTTGCCGATGATGACAAGACTGTCGAATTCGGTGAGCTATTTTTTCATCGAGTAATTTGCTTGTATAATTTGCTTATGAAATCGAATATTTTGCCCTATCTTACCATTGTTTAGTAGTGGAAATGTCAAATTGAACCCGATCGCAGTGAATTTCAAGCAAATTGAACTTTTGTGGTAGAAGACTCATTCAAAATATCATCAAAACAGCCGATATTAAGCAGGCGATATCATAACACTCCAGCAAAGACCAGTATCTTCAGAATTCACACCACCAAATGGTTTTCCTATGCGTTTACATGTAAAATGGTAGTTACAAAAAGCCCATTTTCTCGCTTATAAAGCGACTGGAATTTTCAATTTGACATTTTCCTTAAATTTCATGATATATTTGATCATTTAATCAAAACAAATATATATGGTATCCCCGAAAGTTCTGAGCAATAAGACCCCAAAGTTGGACAATGGGTGTAGCGCCCTCATTTATCAGAAAAAGTTGAGAAATGTTGCCAGATCATTTACAATCAAAATACATCCAAAAAACCTACAAAATGCATTGAAAATATGTCTTTTTCCACTGTGGTATTAGGTAGTAGTCCTAAAATCAGGATTAAACTACAACTTTAATCATTTGGGAGCAATAAGTACCATTTCTGATTAATTCTATAATCAATGGGCCACAGGATGAAAGCTAAGAAAAAACTTTTGATTGTCGTCTCTACAAGGACTGAAATTATTTACTGGCGTGGAATCTAAAGGGACAATTGTTTTAATTTTTATTGTTTTTACTTTCAATTTCAATCCTCATAATGATATAAAAACTATTCTTTTGCAAAAACAATGAGCTACACATGATTTTTTTACCATTTCAAATCAGAGCCAATCTTGGCCTACCCCTTAAACATGTACTATCTACTGAAGACAGCAAATTGTCAAAATATAACCTGGGCTTTTTGGGTCACACCAAATAATATTTTAGGACTGAATGTGGAAAGAAGAAGTAACAGAGTCCATTTTAGTCATTATAATGTTAATTTACATCTTTTCACCTGCTTTTGTAATTTTTACAGCAAAGTTGAGCACTGTGTTAGTTTAGTGTGAAATACCATGAAATATGATTAGGTTGGATATTTGGCCTGCCCTACATGCAAATTATACTGTATCACACACAACCTGATCATGTGAATTGATCTAATCAATGTATTTTTTAAACACTTTTTGATCATGGATACTGAAACCCTCTAGACCCCTTAATTTTTTTAATTTTTTTTTTTTAATTTTTTTTTTTTTTTTATACATGGGGGGGGGGGGGGGCATGATGATTTGATCGGGGGATAATTTATGACTGGCAAATGAATCTATTAGATGTAGCAATTGAAAATATGTCCCCAATTTGCACACATAACACTAATTTAGGCTAGAATTCAAAGTAAGCTTCAAAATCCAATAGCTAGGCAATGTATCCTTCCCACACTGTTGAATTTTGAAGCTTTATCAATTCAACTAGCCGATATTGTATGCCTTGATTCAGCACAAAACTAACCTGAGTCATTAAATAGCTGCTTCAAGGTAGACTGGACCTCCGGTCTCTGGCATAGCCTAGGGATCTAGACTAATCTTTTTAAGACTGATTTCAACATAAAAAAGACACCACCTTAATCTTAATTGATTTCAACATAAAAAAGACACCACCTTAATCTTAATTTCACTTTCCACCAACTCTCAGATTGACCTTGTTTGCAAGGCGAGTATACTTCAAGGCAGCTATTTATTATAATTTAAGCTTCTAATATGACCGTAACATAGTAGGTGAATGGCATGATGTAGTAAGCTTATCAATGATTTCACTTTGTTTACACTGTTGCCGATGATGACAAGACTGTCGAATTCGGTGAGCTATTTTTTCATCGAGTAATTTGCTTGTATAATTTGCTTATGAAATCGAATATTTTGCCCTATCTTACCATTGTTTAGTAGTGGAAATGTCAAATTGAACCCGATCGCAGTGAATTTCAAGCAAATTGAACTTTTGTGGTAGAAGACTCATTCAAAATATCATCAAAACAGCCGATATTAAGCAGGCGATATCATAACACTCCAGCAAAGACCAGTATCTTCAGAATTCACACCACCAAATGGTTTTCCTATGCGTTTACATGTAAAATGGTAGTTACAAAAAGCCCATTTTCTCGCTTATAAAGCGACTGGAATTTTCAATTTGACATTTTCCTTAAATTTCATGATATATTTGATCATTTAATCAAAACAAATATATATGGTATCCCCGAAAGTTCTGAGCAATAAGACCCCAAAGTTGGACAATGGGTGTAGCGCCCTCATTTATCAGAAAAAGTTGAGAAATGTTGCCAGATCATTTACAATCAAAATACATCCAAAAAACCTACAAAATGCATTGAAAATATGTCTTTTTCCACTGTGGTATTAGGTAGTAGTCCTAAAATCAGGATTAAACTACAACTTTAATCATTTGGGAGCAATAAGTACCATTTCTGATTAATTCTATAATCAATGGGCCACAGGATGAAAGCTAAGAAAAAACTTTTGATTGTCGTCTCTACAAGGACTGAAATTATTTACTGGCGTGGAATCTAAAGGGACAATTGTTTTAATTTTTATTGTTTTTACTTTCAATTTCAATCCTCATAATGATATAAAAACTATTCTTTTGCAAAAACAATGAGCTACACATGATTTTTTTACCATTTCAAATCAGAGCCAATCTTGGCCTACCCCTTAAACATGTACTATCTACTGAAGACAGCAAATTGTCAAAATATAACCTGGGCTTTTTGGGTCACACCAAATAATATTTTAGGACTGAATGTGGAAAGAAGAAGTAACAGAGTCCATTTTAGTCATTATAATGTTAATTTACATCTTTTCACCTGCTTTTGTAATTTTTACAGCAAAGTTGAGCACTGTGTTAGTTTAGTGTGAAATACCATGAAATATGATTAGGTTGGATATTTGGCCTGCCCTACATGCAAATTATACTGTATCACACACAACCTGATCATGTGAATTGATCTAATCAATGTATTTTTTAAACACTTTTTGATCATGGATACTGAAACCCTCTAGACCCCTTAATTTTTTTAATTTTTTTTTTTTAATTTTTTTTTTTTTTTTATACATGGGGGGGGGGGGGGGCATGATGATTTGATCGGGGGATAATTTATGACTGGCAAATGAATCTATTAGATGTAGCAATTGAAAATATGTCCCCAATTTGCACACATAACACTAATTTAGGCTAGAATTCAAAGTAAGCTTCAAAATCCAATAGCTAGGCAATGTATCCTTCCCACACTGTTGAATTTTGAAGCTTTATCAATTCAACTAGCCGATATTGTATGCCTTGATTCAGCACAAAACTAACCTGAGTCATTAAATAGCTGCTTCAAGGTAGACTGGACCTCCGGTCTCTGGCATAGCCTAGGGATCTAGACTAATCTTTTTAAGACTGATTTCAACATAAAAAAGACACCACCTTAATCTTAATTGATTTCAACATAAAAAAGACACCACCTTAATCTTAATTTCACTTTCCACCAACTCTCAGATTGACCTTGTTTGCAAGGCGAGTATACTTCAAGGCAGCTATTTATTATAATTTAAGCTTCTAATATGACCGTAACATAGTAGGTGAATGGCATGATGTAGTAAGCTTATCAATGATTTCACTTTGTTTACACTGTTGCCGATGATGACAAGACTGTCGAATTCGGTGAGCTATTTTTTCATCGAGTAATTTGCTTGTATAATTTGCTTATGAAATCGAATATTTTGCCCTATCTTACCATTGTTTAGTAGTGGAAATGTCAAATTGAACCCGATCGCAGTGAATTTCAAGCAAATTGAACTTTTGTGGTAGAAGACTCATTCAAAATATCATCAAAACAGCCGATATTAAGCAGGCGATATCATAACACTCCAGCAAAGACCAGTATCTTCAGAATTCACACCACCAAATGGTTTTCCTATGCGTTTACATGTAAAATGGTAGTTACAAAAAGCCCATTTTCTCGCTTATAAAGCGACTGGAATTTTCAATTTGACATTTTCCTTAAATTTCATGATATATTTGATCATTTAATCAAAACAAATATATATGGTATCCCCGAAAGTTCTGAGCAATAAGACCCCAAAGTTGGACAATGGGTGTAGCGCCCTCATTTATCAGAAAAAGTTGAGAAATGTTGCCAGATCATTTACAATCAAAATACATCCAAAAAACCTACAAAATGCATTGAAAATATGTCTTTTTCCACTGTGGTATTAGGTAGTAGTCCTAAAATCAGGATTAAACTACAACTTTAATCATTTGGGAGCAATAAGTACCATTTCTGATTAATTCTATAATCAATGGGCCACAGGATGAAAGCTAAGAAAAAACTTTTGATTGTCGTCTCTACAAGGACTGAAATTATTTACTGGCGTGGAATCTAAAGGGACAATTGTTTTAATTTTTATTGTTTTTACTTTCAATTTCAATCCTCATAATGATATAAAAACTATTCTTTTGCAAAAACAATGAGCTACACATGATTTTTTTACCATTTCAAATCAGAGCCAATCTTGGCCTACCCCTTAAACATGTACTATCTACTGAAGACAGCAAATTGTCAAAATATAACCTGGGCTTTTTGGGTCACACCAAATAATATTTTAGGACTGAATGTGGAAAGAAGAAGTAACAGAGTCCATTTTAGTCATTATAATGTTAATTTACATCTTTTCACCTGCTTTTGTAATTTTTACAGCAAAGTTGAGCACTGTGTTAGTTTAGTGTGAAATACCATGAAATATGATTAGGTTGGATATTTGGCCTGCCCTACATGCAAATTATACTGTATCACACACAACCTGATCATGTGAATTGATCTAATCAATGTATTTTTTAAACACTTTTTGATCATGGATACTGAAACCCTCTAGACCCCTTAATTTTTTTAATTTTTTTTTTTTAATTTTTTTTTTTTTTTTATACATGGGGGGGGGGGGGGGCATGATGATTTGATCGGGGGATAATTTATGACTGGCAAATGAATCTATTAGATGTAGCAATTGAAAATATGTCCCCAATTTGCACACATAACACTAATTTAGGCTAGAATTCAAAGTAAGCTTCAAAATCCAATAGCTAGGCAATGTATCCTTCCCACACTGTTGAATTTTGAAGCTTTATCAATTCAACTAGCCGATATTGTATGCCTTGATTCAGCACAAAACTAACCTGAGTCATTAAATAGCTGCTTCAAGGTAGACTGGACCTCCGGTCTCTGGCATAGCCTAGGGATCTAGACTAATCTTTTTAAGACTGATTTCAACATAAAAAAGACACCACCTTAATCTTAATTGATTTCAACATAAAAAAGACACCACCTTAATCTTAATTTCACTTTCCACCAACTCTCAGATTGACCTTGTTTGCAAGGCGAGTATACTTCAAGGCAGCTATTTATTATAATTTAAGCTTCTAATATGACCGTAACATAGTAGGTGAATGGCATGATGTAGTAAGCTTATCAATGATTTCACTTTGTTTACACTGTTGCCGATGATGACAAGACTGTCGAATTCGGTGAGCTATTTTTTCATCGAGTAATTTGCTTGTATAATTTGCTTATGAAATCGAATATTTTGCCCTATCTTACCATTGTTTAGTAGTGGAAATGTCAAATTGAACCCGATCGCAGTGAATTTCAAGCAAATTGAACTTTTGTGGTAGAAGACTCATTCAAAATATCATCAAAACAGCCGATATTAAGCAGGCGATATCATAACACTCCAGCAAAGACCAGTATCTTTAAAGGGACAATTGTTTTAATTTTTATTGTTTTTACTTTCAATTTCAATCCTCATAATGATATAAAAACTATTCTTTTGCAAAAACAATGAGCTACACATGATTTTTTTACCATTTCAAATCAGAGCCAATCTTGGCCTACCCCTTAAACATGTACTATCTACTGAAGACAGCAAATTGTCAAAATATAACCTGGGCTTTTTGGGTCACACCAAATAATATTTTAGGACTGAATGTGGAAAGAAGAAGTAACAGAGTCCATTTTAGTCATTATAATGTTAATTTACATCTTTTCACCTGCTTTTGTAATTTTTACAGCAAAGTTGAGCACTGTGTTAGTTTAGTGTGAAATACCATGAAATATGATTAGGTTGGATATTTGGCCTGCCCTACATGCAAATTATACTGTATCACACACAACCTGATCATGTGAATTGATCTAATCAATGTATTTTTTAAACACTTTTTGATCATGGATACTGAAACCCTCTAGACCCCTTAATTTTTTTAATTTTTTTTTTTTAATTTTTTTTTTTTTTTTATACATGGGGGGGGGGGGGGGGCATGATGATTTGATCGGGGGATAATTTATGACTGGCAAATGAATCTATTAGATGTAGCAATTGAAAATATGTCCCCAATTTGCACACATAACACTAATTTAGGCTAGAATTCAAAGTAAGCTTCAAAATCCAATAGCTAGGCAATGTATCCTTCCCACACTGTTGAATTTTGAAGCTTTATCAATTCAACTAGCCGATATTGTATGCCTTGATTCAGCACAAAACTAACCTGAGTCATTAAATAGCTGCTTCAAGGTAGACTGGACCTCCGGTCTCTGGCATAGCCTAGGGATCTAGACTAATCTTTTTAAGACTGATTTCAACATAAAAAAGACACCACCTTAATCTTAATTGATTTCAACATAAAAAAGACACCACCTTAATCTTAATTTCACTTTCCACCAACTCTCAGATTGACCTTGTTTGCAAGGCGAGTATACTTCAAGGCAGCTATTTATTATAATTTAAGCTTCTAATATGACCGTAACATAGTAGGTGAATGGCATGATGTAGTAAGCTTATCAATGATTTCACTTTGTTTACACTGTTGCCGATGATGACAAGACTGTCGAATTCGGTGAGCTATTTTTTCATCGAGTAATTTGCTTGTATAATTTGCTTATGAAATCGAATATTTTGCCCTATCTTACCATTGTTTAGTAGTGGAAATGTCAAATTGAACCCGATCGCAGTGAATTTCAAGCAAATTGAACTTTTGTGGTAGAAGACTCATTCAAAATATCATCAAAACAGCCGATATTAAGCAGGCGATATCATAACACTCCAGCAAAGACCAGTATCTTCAGAATTCACACCACCAAGGTTTTCCTATGCGTTTACATGTAAAATGGTAGTTACAAAAAGCCCATTTTCTCGCTTATAAAGCGACTGGAATTTTCAATTTGACATTTTCCTTAAATTTCATGATATATTTGATCATTTAATCAAAACAAATATATATGGTATCCCCGAAAGTTCTGAGCAATAAGACCCCAAAGTTGGACAATGGGTGTAGCGCCCTCATTTATCAGAAAAAGTTGAGAAATGTTGCCAGATCATTTACAATCAAAATACATCCAAAAAACCTACAAAATGCATTGAAAATATGTCTTTTTCCACTGTGGTATTAGGTAGTAGTCCTAAAATCAGGATTAAACTACAACTTTAATCATTTGGGAGCAATAAGTACCATTTCTGATTAATTCTATAATCAATGGGCCACAGGATGAAAGCTAAGAAAAAACTTTTGATTGTCGTCTCTACAAGGACTGAAATTATTTACTGGCGTGGAATCTAAAGGGACAATTGTTTTAATTTTTATTGTTTTTACTTTCAATTTCAATCCTCATAATGATATAAAAACTATTCTTTTGCAAAAACAATGAGCTACACATGATTTTTTTACCATTTCAAATCAGAGCCAATCTTGGCCTACCCCTTAAACATGTACTATCTACTGAAGACAGCAAATTGTCAAAATATAACCTGGGCTTTTTGGGTCACACCAAATAATATTTTAGGACTGAATGTGGAAAGAAGAAGTAACAGAGTCCATTTTAGTCATTATAATGTTAATTTACATCTTTTCACCTGCTTTTGTAATTTTTACAGCAAAGTTGAGCACTGTGTTAGTTTAGTGTGAAATACCATGAAATATGATTAGGTTGGATATTTGGCCTGCCCTACATGCAAATTATACTGTATCACACACAACCTGATCATGTGAATTGATCTAATCAATGTATTTTTTAAACACTTTTTGATCATGGATACTGAAACCCTCTAGACCCCTTAATTTTTTTAATTTTTTTTTTTTAATTTTTTTTTTTTTTTTATACATGGGGGGGGGGGGGGGCATGATGATTTGATCGGGGGATAATTTATGACTGGCAAATGAATCTATTAGATGTAGCAATTGAAAATATGTCCCCAATTTGCACACATAACACTAATTTAGGCTAGAATTCAAAGTAAGCTTCAAAATCCAATAGCTAGGCAATGTATCCTTCCCACACTGTTGAATTTTGAAGCTTTATCAATTCAACTAGCCGATATTGTATGCCTTGATTCAGCACAAAACTAACCTGAGTCATTAAATAGCTGCTTCAAGGTAGACTGGACCTCCGGTCTCTGGCATAGCCTAGGGATCTAGACTAATCTTTTTAAGACTGATTTCAACATAAAAAAGACACCACCTTAATCTTAATTGATTTCAACATAAAAAAGACACCACCTTAATCTTAATTTCACTTTCCACCAACTCTCAGATTGACCTTGTTTGCAAGGCGAGTATACTTCAAGGCAGCTATTTATTATAATTTAAGCTTCTAATATGACCGTAACATAGTAGGTGAATGGCATGATGTAGTAAGCTTATCAATGATTTCACTTTGTTTACACTGTTGCCGATGATGACAAGACTGTCGAATTCGGTGAGCTATTTTTTCATCGAGTAATTTGCTTGTATAATTTGCTTATGAAATCGAATATTTTGCCCTATCTTACCATTGTTTAGTAGTGGAAATGTCAAATTGAACCCGATCGCAGTGAATTTCAAGCAAATTGAACTTTTGTGGTAGAAGACTCATTCAAAATATCATCAAAACAGCCGATATTAAGCAGGCGATATCATAACACTCCAGCAAAGACCAGTATCTTCAAAGGGACAATTGTTTTAATTTTTATTGTTTTTACTTTCAATTTCAATCCTCATAATGATATAAAAACTATTCTTTTGCAAAAACAATGAGCTACACATGATTTTTTTACCATTTCAAATCAGAGCCAATCTTGGCCTACCCCTTAAACATGTACTATCTACTGAAGACAGCAAATTGTCAAAATATAACCTGGGCTTTTTGGGTCACACCAAATAATATTTTAGGACTGAATGTGGAAAGAAGAAGTAACAGAGTCCATTTTAGTCATTATAATGTTAATTTACATCTTTTCACCTGCTTTTGTAATTTTTACAGCAAAGTTGAGCACTGTGTTAGTTTAGTGTGAAATACCATGAAATATGATTAGGTTGGATATTTGGCCTGCCCTACATGCAAATTATACTGTATCACACACAACCTGATCATGTGAATTGATCTAATCAATGTATTTTTTAAACACTTTTTGATCATGGATACTGAAACCCTCTAGACCCCTTAATTTTTTTAATTTTTTTTTTTTAATTTTTTTTTTTTTTTTATACATGGGGGGGGGGGGGGGCATGATGATTTGATCGGGGGATAATTTATGACTGGCAAATGAATCTATTAGATGTAGCAATTGAAAATATGTCCCCAATTTGCACACATAACACTAATTTAGGCTAGAATTCAAAGTAAGCTTCAAAATCCAATAGCTAGGCAATGTATCCTTCCCACACTGTTGAATTTTGAAGCTTTATCAATTCAACTAGCCGATATTGTATGCCTTGATTCAGCACAAAACTAACCTGAGTCATTAAATAGCTGCTTCAAGGTAGACTGGACCTCCGGTCTCTGGCATAGCCTAGGGATCTAGACTAATCTTTTTAAGACTGATTTCAACATAAAAAAGACACCACCTTAATCTTAATTGATTTCAACATAAAAAAGACACCACCTTAATCTTAATTTCACTTTCCACCAACTCTCAGATTGACCTTGTTTGCAAGGCGAGTATACTTCAAGGCAGCTATTTATTATAATTTAAGCTTCTAATATGACCGTAACATAGTAGGTGAATGGCATGATGTAGTAAGCTTATCAATGATTTCACTTTGTTTACACTGTTGCCGATGATGACAAGACTGTCGAATTCGGTGAGCTATTTTTTCATCGAGTAATTTGCTTGTATAATTTGCTTATGAAATCGAATATTTTGCCCTATCTTACCATTGTTTAGTAGTGGAAATGTCAAATTGAACCCGATCGCAGTGAATTTCAAGCAAATTGAACTTTTGTGGTAGAAGACTCATTCAAAATATCATCAAAACAGCCGATATTAAGCAGGCGATATCATAACACTCCAGCAAAGACCAGTATCTTCAAAGGGACAATTGTTTTAATTTTTATTGTTTTTACTTTCAATTTCAATCCTCATAATGATATAAAAACTATTCTTTTGCAAAAACAATGAGCTACACATGATTTTTTTACCATTTCAAATCAGAGCCAATCTTGGCCTACCCCTTAAACATGTACTATCTACTGAAGACAGCAAATTGTCAAAATATAACCTGGGCTTTTTGGGTCACACCAAATAATATTTTAGGACTGAATGTGGAAAGAAGAAGTAACAGAGTCCATTTTAGTCATTATAATGTTAATTTACATCTTTTCACCTGCTTTTGTAATTTTTACAGCAAAGTTGAGCACTGTGTTAGTTTAGTGTGAAATACCATGAAATATGATTAGGTTGGATATTTGGCCTGCCCTACATGCAAATTATACTGTATCACACACAACCTGATCATGTGAATTGATCTAATCAATGTATTTTTTAAACACTTTTTGATCATGGATACTGAAACCCTCTAGACCCCTTAATTTTTTTAATTTTTTTTTTTTAATTTTTTTTTTTTTTTTATACATGGGGGGGGGGGGGGGCATGATGATTTGATCGGGGGATAATTTATGACTGGCAAATGAATCTATTAGATGTAGCAATTGAAAATATGTCCCCAATTTGCACACATAACACTAATTTAGGCTAGAATTCAAAGTAAGCTTCAAAATCCAATAGCTAGGCAATGTATCCTTCCCACACTGTTGAATTTTGAAGCTTTATCAATTCAACTAGCCGATATTGTATGCCTTGATTCAGCACAAAACTAACCTGAGTCATTAAATAGCTGCTTCAAGGTAGACTGGACCTCCGGTCTCTGGCATAGCCTAGGGATCTAGACTAATCTTTTTAAGACTGATTTCAACATAAAAAAGACACCACCTTAATCTTAATTGATTTCAACATAAAAAAGACACCACCTTAATCTTAATTTCACTTTCCACCAACTCTCAGATTGACCTTGTTTGCAAGGCGAGTATACTTCAAGGCAGCTATTTATTATAATTTAAGCTTCTAATATGACCGTAACATAGTAGGTGAATGGCATGATGTAGTAAGCTTATCAATGATTTCACTTTGTTTACACTGTTGCCGATGATGACAAGACTGTCGAATTCGGTGAGCTATTTTTTCATCGAGTAATTTGCTTGTATAATTTGCTTATGAAATCGAATATTTTGCCCTATCTTACCATTGTTTAGTAGTGGAAATGTCAAATTGAACCCGATCGCAGTGAATTTCAAGCAAATTGAACTTTTGTGGTAGAAGACTCATTCAAAATATCATCAAAACAGCCGATATTAAGCAGGCGATATCATAACACTCCAGCAAAGACCAGTATCTTCAGAATTCACACCACCAAATGGTTTTCCTATGCGTTTACATGTAAAATGGTAGTTACAAAAAGCCCATTTTCTCGCTTATAAAGCGACTGGAATTTTCAATTTGACATTTTCCTTAAATTTCATGATATATTTGATCATTTAATCAAAACAAATATATATGGTATCCCCGAAAGTTCTGAGCAATAAGACCCCAAAGTTGGACAATGGGTGTAGCGCCCTCATTTATCAGAAAAAGTTGAGAAATGTTGCCAGATCATTTACAATCAAAATACATCCAAAAAACCTACAAAATGCATTGAAAATATGTCTTTTTCCACTGTGGTATTAGGTAGTAGTCCTAAAATCAGGATTAAACTACAACTTTAATCATTTGGGAGCAATAAGTACCATTTCTGATTAATTCTATAATCAATGGGCCACAGGATGAAAGCTAAGAAAAAACTTTTGATTGTCGTCTCTACAAGGACTGAAATTATTTACTGGCGTGGAATCTAAAGGGACAATTGTTTTAATTTTTATTGTTTTTACTTTCAATTTCAATCCTCATAATGATATAAAAACTATTCTTTTGCAAAAACAATGAGCTACACATGATTTTTTTACCATTTCAAATCAGAGCCAATCTTGGCCTACCCCTTAAACATGTACTATCTACTGAAGACAGCAAATTGTCAAAATATAACCTGGGCTTTTTGGGTCACACCAAATAATATTTTAGGACTGAATGTGGAAAGAAGAAGTAACAGAGTCCATTTTAGTCATTATAATGTTAATTTACATCTTTTCACCTGCTTTTGTAATTTTTACAGCAAAGTTGAGCACTGTGTTAGTTTAGTGTGAAATACCATGAAATATGATTAGGTTGGATATTTGGCCTGCCCTACATGCAAATTATACTGTATCACACACAACCTGATCATGTGAATTGATCTAATCAATGTATTTTTTAAACACTTTTTGATCATGGATACTGAAACCCTCTAGACCCCTTAATTTTTTTAATTTTTTTTTTTTAATTTTTTTTTTTTTTTTATACATGGGGGGGGGGGGGGGCATGATGATTTGATCGGGGGATAATTTATGACTGGCAAATGAATCTATTAGATGTAGCAATTGAAAATATGTCCCCAATTTGCACACATAACACTAATTTAGGCTAGAATTCAAAGTAAGCTTCAAAATCCAATAGCTAGGCAATGTATCCTTCCCACACTGTTGAATTTTGAAGCTTTATCAATTCAACTAGCCGATATTGTATGCCTTGATTCAGCACAAAACTAACCTGAGTCATTAAATAGCTGCTTCAAGGTAGACTGGACCTCCGGTCTCTGGCATAGCCTAGGGATCTAGACTAATCTTTTTAAGACTGATTTCAACATAAAAAAGACACCACCTTAATCTTAATTGATTTCAACATAAAAAAGACACCACCTTAATCTTAATTTCACTTTCCACCAACTCTCAGATTGACCTTGTTTGCAAGGCGAGTATACTTCAAGGCAGCTATTTATTATAATTTAAGCTTCTAATATGACCGTAACATAGTAGGTGAATGGCATGATGTAGTAAGCTTATCAATGATTTCACTTTGTTTACACTGTTGCCGATGATGACAAGACTGTCGAATTCGGTGAGCTATTTTTTCATCGAGTAATTTGCTTGTATAATTTGCTTATGAAATCGAATATTTTGCCCTATCTTACCATTGTTTAGTAGTGGAAATGTCAAATTGAACCCGATCGCAGTGAATTTCAAGCAAATTGAACTTTTGTGGTAGAAGACTCATTCAAAATATCATCAAAACAGCCGATATTAAGCAGGCGATATCATAACACTCCAGCAAAGACCAGTATCTTCAGAATTCACACCACCAAATGGTTTTCCTATGCGTTTACATGTAAAATGGTAGTTACAAAAAGCCCATTTTCTCGCTTATAAAGCGACTGGAATTTTCAATTTGACATTTTCCTTAAATTTCATGATATATTTGATCATTTAATCAAAACAAATATATATGGTATCCCCGAAAGTTCTGAGCAATAAGACCCCAAAGTTGGACAATGGGTGTAGCGCCCTCATTTATCAGAAAAAGTTGAGAAATGTTGCCAGATCATTTACAATCAAAATACATCCAAAAAACCTACAAAATGCATTGAAAATATGTCTTTTTCCACTGTGGTATTAGGTAGTAGTCCTAAAATCAGGATTAAACTACAACTTTAATCATTTGGGAGCAATAAGTACCATTTCTGATTAATTCTATAATCAATGGGCCACAGGATGAAAGCTAAGAAAAAACTTTTGATTGTCGTCTCTACAAGGACTGAAATTATTTACTGGCGTGGAATCTAAAGGGACAATTGTTTTAATTTTTATTGTTTTTACTTTCAATTTCAATCCTCATAATGATATAAAAACTATTCTTTTGCAAAAACAATGAGCTACACATGATTTTTTTACCATTTCAAATCAGAGCCAATCTTGGCCTACCCCTTAAACATGTACTATCTACTGAAGACAGCAAATTGTCAAAATATAACCTGGGCTTTTTGGGTCACACCAAATAATATTTTAGGACTGAATGTGGAAAGAAGAAGTAACAGAGTCCATTTTAGTCATTATAATGTTAATTTACATCTTTTCACCTGCTTTTGTAATTTTTACAGCAAAGTTGAGCACTGTGTTAGTTTAGTGTGAAATACCATGAAATATGATTAGGTTGGATATTTGGCCTGCCCTACATGCAAATTATACTGTATCACACACAACCTGATCATGTGAATTGATCTAATCAATGTATTTTTTAAACACTTTTTGATCATGGATACTGAAACCCTCTAGACCCCTTAATTTTTTTAATTTTTTTTTTTTAATTTTTTTTTTTTTTTTATACATGGGGGGGGGGGGGGGCATGATGATTTGATCGGGGGATAATTTATGACTGGCAAATGAATCTATTAGATGTAGCAATTGAAAATATGTCCCCAATTTGCACACATAACACTAATTTAGGCTAGAATTCAAAGTAAGCTTCAAAATCCAATAGCTAGGCAATGTATCCTTCCCACACTGTTGAATTTTGAAGCTTTATCAATTCAACTAGCCGATATTGTATGCCTTGATTCAGCACAAAACTAACCTGAGTCATTAAATAGCTGCTTCAAGGTAGACTGGACCTCCGGTCTCTGGCATAGCCTAGGGATCTAGACTAATCTTTTTAAGACTGATTTCAACATAAAAAAGACACCACCTTAATCTTAATTGATTTCAACATAAAAAAGACACCACCTTAATCTTAATTTCACTTTCCACCAACTCTCAGATTGACCTTGTTTGCAAGGCGAGTATACTTCAAGGCAGCTATTTATTATAATTTAAGCTTCTAATATGACCGTAACATAGTAGGTGAATGGCATGATGTAGTAAGCTTATCAATGATTTCACTTTGTTTACACTGTTGCCGATGATGACAAGACTGTCGAATTCGGTGAGCTATTTTTTCATCGAGTAATTTGCTTGTATAATTTGCTTATGAAATCGAATATTTTGCCCTATCTTACCATTGTTTAGTAGTGGAAATGTCAAATTGAACCCGATCGCAGTGAATTTCAAGCAAATTGAACTTTTGTGGTAGAAGACTCATTCAAAATATCATCAAAACAGCCGATATTAAGCAGGCGATATCATAACACTCCAGCAAAGACCAGTATCTTCAGAATTCACACCACCAAATGGTTTTCCTATGCGTTTACATGTAAAATGGTAGTTACAAAAAGCCCATTTTCTCGCTTATAAAGCGACTGGAATTTTCAATTTGACATTTTCCTTAAATTTCATGATATATTTGATCATTTAATCAAAACAAATATATATGGTATCCCCGAAAGTTCTGAGCAATAAGACCCCAAAGTTGGACAATGGGTGTAGCGCCCTCATTTATCAGAAAAAGTTGAGAAATGTTGCCAGATCATTTACAATCAAAATACATCCAAAAAACCTACAAAATGCATTGAAAATATGTCTTTTTCCACTGTGGTATTAGGTAGTAGTCCTAAAATCAGGATTAAACTACAACTTTAATCATTTGGGAGCAATAAGTACCATTTCTGATTAATTCTATAATCAATGGGCCACAGGATGAAAGCTAAGAAAAAACTTTTGATTGTCGTCTCTACAAGGACTGAAATTATTTACTGGCGTGGAATCTAAAGGGACAATTGTTTTAATTTTTATTGTTTTTACTTTCAATTTCAATCCTCATAATGATATAAAAACTATTCTTTTGCAAAAACAATGAGCTACACATGATTTTTTTACCATTTCAAATCAGAGCCAATCTTGGCCTACCCCTTAAACATGTACTATCTACTGAAGACAGCAAATTGTCAAAATATAACCTGGGCTTTTTGGGTCACACCAAATAATATTTTAGGACTGAATGTGGAAAGAAGAAGTAACAGAGTCCATTTTAGTCATTATAATGTTAATTTACATCTTTTCACCTGCTTTTGTAATTTTTACAGCAAAGTTGAGCACTGTGTTAGTTTAGTGTGAAATACCATGAAATATGATTAGGTTGGATATTTGGCCTGCCCTACATGCAAATTATACTGTATCACACACAACCTGATCATGTGAATTGATCTAATCAATGTATTTTTTAAACACTTTTTGATCATGGATACTGAAACCCTCTAGACCCCTTAATTTTTTTAATTTTTTTTTTTTAATTTTTTTTTTTTTTTTATACATGGGGGGGGGGGGGGGCATGATGATTTGATCGGGGGATAATTTATGACTGGCAAATGAATCTATTAGATGTAGCAATTGAAAATATGTCCCCAATTTGCACACATAACACTAATTTAGGCTAGAATTCAAAGTAAGCTTCAAAATCCAATAGCTAGGCAATGTATCCTTCCCACACTGTTGAATTTTGAAGCTTTATCAATTCAACTAGCCGATATTGTATGCCTTGATTCAGCACAAAACTAACCTGAGTCATTAAATAGCTGCTTCAAGGTAGACTGGACCTCCGGTCTCTGGCATAGCCTAGGGATCTAGACTAATCTTTTTAAGACTGATTTCAACATAAAAAAGACACCACCTTAATCTTAATTGATTTCAACATAAAAAAGACACCACCTTAATCTTAATTTCACTTTCCACCAACTCTCAGATTGACCTTGTTTGCAAGGCGAGTATACTTCAAGGCAGCTATTTATTATAATTTAAGCTTCTAATATGACCGTAACATAGTAGGTGAATGGCATGATGTAGTAAGCTTATCAATGATTTCACTTTGTTTACACTGTTGCCGATGATGACAAGACTGTCGAATTCGGTGAGCTATTTTTTCATCGAGTAATTTGCTTGTATAATTTGCTTATGAAATCGAATATTTTGCCCTATCTTACCATTGTTTAGTAGTGGAAATGTCAAATTGAACCCGATCGCAGTGAATTTCAAGCAAATTGAACTTTTGTGGTAGAAGACTCATTCAAAATATCATCAAAACAGCCGATATTAAGCAGGCGATATCATAACACTCCAGCAAAGACCAGTATCTTCAGAATTCACACCACCAAATGGTTTTCCTATGCGTTTACATGTAAAATGGTAGTTACAAAAAGCCCATTTTCTCGCTTATAAAGCGACTGGAATTTTCAATTTGACATTTTCCTTAAATTTCATGATATATTTGATCATTTAATCAAAACAAATATATATGGTATCCCCGAAAGTTCTGAGCAATAAGACCCCAAAGTTGGACAATGGGTGTAGCGCCCTCATTTATCAGAAAAAGTTGAGAAATGTTGCCAGATCATTTACAATCAAAATACATCCAAAAAACCTACAAAATGCATTGAAAATATGTCTTTTTCCACTGTGGTATTAGGTAGTAGTCCTAAAATCAGGATTAAACTACAACTTTAATCATTTGGGAGCAATAAGTACCATTTCTGATTAATTCTATAATCAATGGGCCACAGGATGAAAGCTAAGAAAAAACTTTTGATTGTCGTCTCTACAAGGACTGAAATTATTTACTGGCGTGGAATCTAAAGGGACAATTGTTTTAATTTTTATTGTTTTTACTTTCAATTTCAATCCTCATAATGATATAAAAACTATTCTTTTGCAAAAACAATGAGCTACACATGATTTTTTTACCATTTCAAATCAGAGCCAATCTTGGCCTACCCCTTAAACATGTACTATCTACTGAAGACAGCAAATTGTCAAAATATAACCTGGGCTTTTTGGGTCACACCAAATAATATTTTAGGACTGAATGTGGAAAGAAGAAGTAACAGAGTCCATTTTAGTCATTATAATGTTAATTTACATCTTTTCACCTGCTTTTGTAATTTTTACAGCAAAGTTGAGCACTGTGTTAGTTTAGTGTGAAATACCATGAAATATGATTAGGTTGGATATTTGGCCTGCCCTACATGCAAATTATACTGTATCACACACAACCTGATCATGTGAATTGATCTAATCAATGTATTTTTTAAACACTTTTTGATCATGGATACTGAAACCCTCTAGACCCCTTAATTTTTTTAATTTTTTTTTTTTAATTTTTTTTTTTTTTTTATACATGGGGGGGGGGGGGGGCATGATGATTTGATCGGGGGATAATTTATGACTGGCAAATGAATCTATTAGATGTAGCAATTGAAAATATGTCCCCAATTTGCACACATAACACTAATTTAGGCTAGAATTCAAAGTAAGCTTCAAAATCCAATAGCTAGGCAATGTATCCTTCCCACACTGTTGAATTTTGAAGCTTTATCAATTCAACTAGCCGATATTGTATGCCTTGATTCAGCACAAAACTAACCTGAGTCATTAAATAGCTGCTTCAAGGTAGACTGGACCTCCGGTCTCTGGCATAGCCTAGGGATCTAGACTAATCTTTTTAAGACTGATTTCAACATAAAAAAGACACCACCTTAATCTTAATTGATTTCAACATAAAAAAGACACCACCTTAATCTTAATTTCACTTTCCACCAACTCTCAGATTGACCTTGTTTGCAAGGCGAGTATACTTCAAGGCAGCTATTTATTATAATTTAAGCTTCTAATATGACCGTAACATAGTAGGTGAATGGCATGATGTAGTAAGCTTATCAATGATTTCACTTTGTTTACACTGTTGCCGATGATGACAAGACTGTCGAATTCGGTGAGCTATTTTTTCATCGAGTAATTTGCTTGTATAATTTGCTTATGAAATCGAATATTTTGCCCTATCTTACCATTGTTTAGTAGTGGAAATGTCAAATTGAACCCGATCGCAGTGAATTTCAAGCAAATTGAACTTTTGTGGTAGAAGACTCATTCAAAATATCATCAAAACAGCCGATATTAAGCAGGCGATATCATAACACTCCAGCAAAGACCAGTATCTTCAAAGGGACAATTGTTTTAATTTTTATTGTTTTTACTTTCAATTTCAATCCTCATAATGATATAAAAACTATTCTTTTGCAAAAACAATGAGCTACACATGATTTTTTTACCATTTCAAATCAGAGCCAATCTTGGCCTACCCCTTAAACATGTACTATCTACTGAAGACAGCAAATTGTCAAAATATAACCTGGGCTTTTTGGGTCACACCAAATAATATTTTAGGACTGAATGTGGAAAGAAGAAGTAACAGAGTCCATTTTAGTCATTATAATGTTAATTTACATCTTTTCACCTGCTTTTGTAATTTTTACAGCAAAGTTGAGCACTGTGTTAGTTTAGTGTGAAATACCATGAAATATGATTAGGTTGGATATTTGGCCTGCCCTACATGCAAATTATACTGTATCACACACAACCTGATCATGTGAATTGATCTAATCAATGTATTTTTTAAACACTTTTTGATCATGGATACTGAAACCCTCTAGACCCCTTAATTTTTTTAATTTTTTTTTTATTTTTTATTTTTTTTTTTTATACATGGGGGGGGGGGGGGGGGCATGATGATTTGATCGGGGGATAATTTATGACTGGCAAATGAATCTATTAGATGTAGCAATTGAAAATATGTCCCCAATTTGCACACATAACACTAATTTAGGCTAGAATTCAAAGTAAGCTTCAAAATCCAATAGCTAGGCAATGTATCCTTCCCACACTGTTGAATTTTGAAGCTTTATCAATTCAACTAGCCGATATTGTATGCCTTGATTCAGCACAAAACTAACCTGAGTCATTAAATAGCTGCTTCAAGGTAGACTGGACCTCCGGTCTCTGGCATAGCCTAGGGATCTAGACTAATCTTTTTAAGACTGATTTCAACATAAAAAAGACACCACCTTAATCTTAATTGATTTCAACATAAAAAAGACACCACCTTAATCTTAATTTCACTTTCCACCAACTCTCAGATTGACCTTGTTTGCAAGGCGAGTATACTTCAAGGCAGCTATTTATTATAATTTAAGCTTCTAATATGACCGTAACATAGTAGGTGAATGGCATGATGTAGTAAGCTTATCAATGATTTCACTTTGTTTACACTGTTGCCGATGATGACAAGACTGTCGAATTCGGTGAGCTATTTTTTCATCGAGTAATTTGCTTGTATAATTTGCTTATGAAATCGAATATTTTGCCCTATCTTACCATTGTTTAGTAGTGGAAATGTCAAATTGAACCCGATCGCAGTGAATTTCAAGCAAATTGAACTTTTGTGGTAGAAGACTCATTCAAAATATCATCAAAACAGCCGATATTAAGCAGGCGATATCATAACACTCCAGCAAAGACCAGTATCTTCAGAATTCACACCACCAAATGGTTTTCCTATGCGTTTACATGTAAAATGGTAGTTACAAAAAGCCCATTTTCTCGCTTATAAAGCGACTGGAATTTTCAATTTGACATTTTCCTTAAATTTCATGATATATTTGATCATTTAATCAAAACAAATATATATGGTATCCCCGAAAGTTCTGAGCAATAAGACCCCAAAGTTGGACAATGGGTGTAGCGCCCTCATTTATCAGAAAAAGTTGAGAAATGTTGCCAGATCATTTACAATCAAAATACATCCAAAAAACCTACAAAATGCATTGAAAATATGTCTTTTTCCACTGTGGTATTAGGTAGTAGTCCTAAAATCAGGATTAAACTACAACTTTAATCATTTGGGAGCAATAAGTACCATTTCTGATTAATTCTATAATCAATGGGCCACAGGATGAAAGCTAAGAAAAAACTTTTGATTGTCGTCTCTACAAGGACTGAAATTATTTACTGGCGTGGAATCTAAAGGGACAATTGTTTTAATTTTTATTGTTTTTACTTTCAATTTCAATCCTCATAATGATATAAAAACTATTCTTTTGCAAAAACAATGAGCTACACATGATTTTTTTACCATTTCAAATCAGAGCCAATCTTGGCCTACCCCTTAAACATGTACTATCTACTGAAGACAGCAAATTGTCAAAATATAACCTGGGCTTTTTGGGTCACACCAAATAATATTTTAGGACTGAATGTGGAAAGAAGAAGTAACAGAGTCCATTTTAGTCATTATAATGTTAATTTACATCTTTTCACCTGCTTTTGTAATTTTTACAGCAAAGTTGAGCACTGTGTTAGTTTAGTGTGAAATACCATGAAATATGATTAGGTTGGATATTTGGCCTGCCCTACATGCAAATTATACTGTATCACACACAACCTGATCATGTGAATTGATCTAATCAATGTATTTTTTAAACACTTTTTGATCATGGATACTGAAACCCTCTAGACCCCTTAATTTTTTTAATTTTTTTTTTTTAATTTTTTTTTATTTTTTATACATGGGGGGGGGGGGGGGGGGGGCATGATGATTTGATCGGGGGATAATTTATGACTGGCAAATGAATCTATTAGATGTAGCAATTAAAAATATGTCCCCAATTTGCACACATAACACTAATTTAGGCTAGAATTCAAAGTAAGCTTCAAAATCCAATAGCTAGGCAATGTATCCTTCCCACACTGTTGAATTTTGAAGCTTTATCAATTCAACTAGCCGATATTGTATGCCTTGATTCAGCACAAAACTAACCTGAGTCATTAAATAGCTGCTTCAAGGTAGACTGGACCTCCGGTCTCTGGCATAGCCTAGGGATCTAGACTAATCTTTTTAAGACTGATTTCAACATAAAAAAGACACCACCTTAATCTTAATTGATTTCAACATAAAAAAGACACCACCTTAATCTTAATTTCACTTTCCACCAACTCTCAGATTGACCTTGTTTGCAAGGCGAGTATACTTCAAGGCAGCTATTTATTATAATTTAAGCTTCTAATATGACCGTAACATAGTAGGTGAATGGCATGATGTAGTAAGCTTATCAATGATTTCACTTTGTTTACACTGTTGCCGATGATGACAAGACTGTCGAATTCGGTGAGCTATTTTTTCATCGAGTAATTTGCTTGTATAATTTGCTTATGAAATCGAATATTTTGCCCTATCTTACCATTGTTTAGTAGTGGAAATGTCAAATTGAACCCGATCGCAGTGAATTTCAAGCAAATTGAACTTTTGTGGTAGAAGACTCATTCAAAATATCATCAAAACAGCCGATATTAAGCAGGCGATATCATAACACTCCAGCAAAGACCAGTATCTTCAGAATTCACACCACCAAATGGTTTTCCTATGCGTTTACATGTAAAATGGTAGTTACAAAAAGCCCATTTTCTCGCTTATAAAGCGACTGGAATTTTCAATTTGACATTTTCCTTAAATTTCATGATATATTTGATCATTTAATCAAAACAAATATATATGGTATCCCCGAAAGTTCTGAGCAATAAGACCCCAAAGTTGGACAATGGGTGTAGCGCCCTCATTTATCAGAAAAAGTTGAGAAATGTTGCCAGATCATTTACAATCAAAATACATCCAAAAAACCTACAAAATGCATTGAAAATATGTCTTTTTCCACTGTGGTATTAGGTAGTAGTCCTAAAATCAGGATTAAACTACAACTTTAATCATTTGGGAGCAATAAGTACCATTTCTGATTAATTCTATAATCAATGGGCCACAGGATGAAAGCTAAGAAAAAACTTTTGATTGTCGTCTCTACAAGGACTGAAATTATTTACTGGCGTGGAATCTAAAGGGACAATTGTTTTAATTTTTATTGTTTTTACTTTCAATTTCAATCCTCATAATGATATAAAAACTATTCTTTTGCAAAAACAATGAGCTACACATGATTTTTTTACCATTTCAAATCAGAGCCAATCTTGGCCTACCCCTTAAACATGTACTATCTACTGAAGACAGCAAATTGTCAAAATATAACCTGGGCTTTTTGGGTCACACCAAATAATATTTTAGGACTGAATGTGGAAAGAAGAAGTAACAGAGTCCATTTTAGTCATTATAATGTTAATTTACATCTTTTCACCTGCTTTTGTAATTTTTACAGCAAAGTTGAGCACTGTGTTAGTTTAGTGTGAAATACCATGAAATATGATTAGGTTGGATATTTGGCCTGCCCTACATGCAAATTATACTGTATCACACACAACCTGATCATGTGAATTGATCTAATCAATGTATTTTTTAAACACTTTTTGATCATGGATACTGAAACCCTCTAGACCCCTTAATTTTTTTAATTTTTTTTTTTTAATTTTTTTTTATTTTTTATACATGGGGGGGGGGGGGGGGGGGGGGCATGATGATTTGATCGGGGGATAATTTATGACTGGCAAATGAATCTATTAGATGTAGCAATTAAAAATATGTCCCCAATTTGCACACATAACACTAATTTAGGCTAGAATTCAAAGTAAGCTTCAAAATCCAATAGCTAGGCAATGTATCCTTCCCACACTGTTGAATTTTGAAGCTTTATCAATTCAACTAGCCGATATTGTATGCCTTGATTCAGCACAAAACTAACCTGAGTCATTAAATAGCTGCTTCAAGGTAGACTGGACCTCCGGTCTCTGGCATAGCCTAGGGATCTAGACTAATCTTTTTAAGACTGATTTCAACATAAAAAAGACACCACCTTAATCTTAATTGATTTCAACATAAAAAAGACACCACCTTAATCTTAATTTCACTTTCCACCAACTCTCAGATTGACCTTGTTTGCAAGGCGAGTATACTTCAAGGCAGCTATTTATTATAATTTAAGCTTCTAATATGACCGTAACATAGTAGGTGAATGGCATGATGTAGTAAGCTTATCAATGATTTCACTTTGTTTACACTGTTGCCGATGATGACAAGACTGTCGAATTCGGTGAGCTATTTTTTCATCGAGTAATTTGCTTGTATAATTTGCTTATGAAATCGAATATTTTGCCCTATCTTACCATTGTTTAGTAGTGGAAATGTCAAATTGAACCCGATCGCAGTGAATTTCAAGCAAATTGAACTTTTGTGGTAGAAGACTCATTCAAAATATCATCAAAACAGCCGATATTAAGCAGGCGATATCATAACACTCCAGCAAAGACCAGTATCTTCAGAATTCACACCACCAAATGGTTTTCCTATGCGTTTACATGTAAAATGGTAGTTACAAAAAGCCCATTTTCTCGCTTATAAAGCGACTGGAATTTTCAATTTGACATTTTCCTTAAATTTCATGATATATTTGATCATTTAATCAAAACAAATATATATGGTATCCCCGAAAGTTCTGAGCAATAAGACCCCAAAGTTGGACAATGGGTGTAGCGCCCTCATTTATCAGAAAAAGTTGAGAAATGTTGCCAGATCATTTACAATCAAAATACATCCAAAAAACCTACAAAATGCATTGAAAATATGTCTTTTTCCACTGTGGTATTAGGTAGTAGTCCTAAAATCAGGATTAAACTACAACTTTAATCATTTGGGAGCAATAAGTACCATTTCTGATTAATTCTATAATCAATGGGCCACAGGATGAAAGCTAAGAAAAAACTTTTGATTGTCGTCTCTACAAGGACTGAAATTATTTACTGGCGTGGAATCTAAAGGGACAATTGTTTTAATTTTTATTGTTTTTACTTTCAATTTCAATCCTCATAATGATATAAAAACTATTCTTTTGCAAAAACAATGAGCTACACATGATTTTTTTACCATTTCAAATCAGAGCCAATCTTGGCCTACCCCTTAAACATGTACTATCTACTGAAGACAGCAAATTGTCAAAATATAACCTGGGCTTTTTGGGTCACACCAAATAATATTTTAGGACTGAATGTGGAAAGAAGAAGTAACAGAGTCCATTTTAGTCATTATAATGTTAATTTACATCTTTTCACCTGCTTTTGTAATTTTTACAGCAAAGTTGAGCACTGTGTTAGTTTAGTGTGAAATACCATGAAATATGATTAGGTTGGATATTTGGCCTGCCCTACATGCAAATTATACTGTATCACACACAACCTGATCATGTGAATTGATCTAATCAATGTATTTTTTAAACACTTTTTGATCATGGATACTGAAACCCTCTAGACCCCTTAATTTTTTTAATTTTTTTTTTTTAATTTTTTTTTTTTTTTTATACATGGGGGGGGGGGGGGGCATGATGATTTGATCGGGGGATAATTTATGACTGGCAAATGAATCTATTAGATGTAGCAATTGAAAATATGTCCCCAATTTGCACACATAACACTAATTTAGGCTAGAATTCAAAGTAAGCTTCAAAATCCAATAGCTAGGCAATGTATCCTTCCCACACTGTTGAATTTTGAAGCTTTATCAATTCAACTAGCCGATATTGTATGCCTTGATTCAGCACAAAACTAACCTGAGTCATTAAATAGCTGCTTCAAGGTAGACTGGACCTCCGGTCTCTGGCATAGCCTAGGGATCTAGACTAATCTTTTTAAGACTGATTTCAACATAAAAAAGACACCACCTTAATCTTAATTGATTTCAACATAAAAAAGACACCACCTTAATCTTAATTTCACTTTCCACCAACTCTCAGATTGACCTTGTTTGCAAGGCGAGTATACTTCAAGGCAGCTATTTATTATAATTTAAGCTTCTAATATGACCGTAACATAGTAGGTGAATGGCATGATGTAGTAAGCTTATCAATGATTTCACTTTGTTTACACTGTTGCCGATGATGACAAGACTGTCGAATTCGGTGAGCTATTTTTTCATCGAGTAATTTGCTTGTATAATTTGCTTATGAAATCGAATATTTTGCCCTATCTTACCATTGTTTAGTAGTGGAAATGTCAAATTGAACCCGATCGCAGTGAATTTCAAGCAAATTGAACTTTTGTGGTAGAAGACTCATTCAAAATATCATCAAAACAGCCGATATTAAGCAGGCGATATCATAACACTCCAGCAAAGACCAGTATCTTCAGAATTCACACCACCAAATGGTTTTCCTATGCGTTTACATGTAAAATGGTAGTTACAAAAAGCCCATTTTCTCGCTTATAAAGCGACTGGAATTTTCAATTTGACATTTTCCTTAAATTTCATGATATATTTGATCATTTAATCAAAACAAATATATATGGTATCCCCGAAAGTTCTGAGCAATAAGACCCCAAAGTTGGACAATGGGTGTAGCGCCCTCATTTATCAGAAAAAGTTGAGAAATGTTGCCAGATCATTTACAATCAAAATACATCCAAAAAACCTACAAAATGCATTGAAAATATGTCTTTTTCCACTGTGGTATTAGGTAGTAGTCCTAAAATCAGGATTAAACTACAACTTTAATCATTTGGGAGCAATAAGTACCATTTCTGATTAATTCTATAATCAATGGGCCACAGGATGAAAGCTAAGAAAAAACTTTTGATTGTCGTCTCTACAAGGACTGAAATTATTTACTGGCGTGGAATCTAAAGGGACAATTGTTTTAATTTTTATTGTTTTTACTTTCAATTTCAATCCTCATAATGATATAAAAACTATTCTTTTGCAAAAACAATGAGCTACACATGATTTTTTTACCATTTCAAATCAGAGCCAATCTTGGCCTACCCCTTAAACATGTACTATCTACTGAAGACAGCAAATTGTCAAAATATAACCTGGGCTTTTTGGGTCACACCAAATAATATTTTAGGACTGAATGTGGAAAGAAGAAGTAACAGAGTCCATTTTAGTCATTATAATGTTAATTTACATCTTTTCACCTGCTTTTGTAATTTTTACAGCAAAGTTGAGCACTGTGTTAGTTTAGTGTGAAATACCATGAAATATGATTAGGTTGGATATTTGGCCTGCCCTACATGCAAATTATACTGTATCACACACAACCTGATCATGTGAATTGATCTAATCAATGTATTTTTTAAACACTTTTTGATCATGGATACTGAAACCCTCTAGACCCCTTAATTTTTTTAATTTTTTTTTTTTAATTTTTTTTTATTTTTTATACATGGGGGGGGGGGGGGGGCATGATGATTTGATCGGGGGATAATTTATGACTGGCAAATGAATCTATTAGATGTAGCAATTGAAAATATGTCCCCAATTTGCACACATAACACTAATTTAGGCTAGAATTCAAAGTAAGCTTCAAAATCCAATAGCTAGGCAATGTATCCTTCCCACACTGTTGAATTTTGAAGCTTTATCAATTCAACTAGCCGATATTGTATGCCTTGATTCAGCACAAAACTAACCTGAGTCATTAAATAGCTGCTTCAAGGTAGACTGGACCTCCGGTCTCTGGCATAGCCTAGGGATCTAGACTAATCTTTTTAAGACTGATTTCAACATAAAAAAGACACCACCTTAATCTTAATTGATTTCAACATAAAAAAGACACCACCTTAATCTTAATTTCACTTTCCACCAACTCTCAGATTGACCTTGTTTGCAAGGCGAGTATACTTCAAGGCAGCTATTTATTATAATTTAAGCTTCTAATATGACCGTAACATAGTAGGTGAATGGCATGATGTAGTAAGCTTATCAATGATTTCACTTTGTTTACACTGTTGCCGATGATGACAAGACTGTCGAATTCGGTGAGCTATTTTTTCATCGAGTAATTTGCTTGTATAATTTGCTTATGAAATCGAATATTTTGCCCTATCTTACCATTGTTTAGTAGTGGAAATGTCAAATTGAACCCGATCGCAGTGAATTTCAAGCAAATTGAACTTTTGTGGTAGAAGACTCATTCAAAATATCATCAAAACAGCCGATATTAAGCAGGCGATATCATAACACTCCAGCAAAGACCAGTATCTAAAGGGACAATTGTTTTAATTTTTATTGTTTTTACTTTCAATTTCAATCCTCATAATGATATAAAAACTATTCTTTTGCAAAAACAATGAGCTACACATGATTTTTTTACCATTTCAAATCAGAGCCAATCTTGGCCTACCCCTTAAACATGTACTATCTACTGAAGACAGCAAATTGTCAAAATATAACCTGGGCTTTTTGGGTCACACCAAATAATATTTTAGGACTGAATGTGGAAAGAAGAAGTAACAGAGTCCATTTTAGTCATTATAATGTTAATTTACATCTTTTCACCTGCTTTTGTAATTTTTACAGCAAAGTTGAGCACTGTGTTAGTTTAGTGTGAAATACCATGAAATATGATTAGGTTGGATATTTGGCCTGCCCTACATGCAAATTATACTGTATCACACACAACCTGATCATGTGAATTGATCTAATCAATGTATTTTTTAAACACTTTTTGATCATGGATACTGAAACCCTCTAGACCCCTTAATTTTTTTAATTTTTTTTTTTTAATTTTTTTTTTTTTTTTATACATGGGGGGGGGGGGGGGCATGATGATTTGATCGGGGGATAATTTATGACTGGCAAATGAATCTATTAGATGTAGCAATTGAAAATATGTCCCCAATTTGCACACATAACACTAATTTAGGCTAGAATTCAAAGTAAGCTTCAAAATCCAATAGCTAGGCAATGTATCCTTCCCACACTGTTGAATTTTGAAGCTTTATCAATTCAACTAGCCGATATTGTATGCCTTGATTCAGCACAAAACTAACCTGAGTCATTAAATAGCTGCTTCAAGGTAGACTGGACCTCCGGTCTCTGGCATAGCCTAGGGATCTAGACTAATCTTTTTAAGACTGATTTCAACATAAAAAAGACACCACCTTAATCTTAATTGATTTCAACATAAAAAAGACACCACCTTAATCTTAATTTCACTTTCCACCAACTCTCAGATTGACCTTGTTTGCAAGGCGAGTATACTTCAAGGCAGCTATTTATTATAATTTAAGCTTCTAATATGACCGTAACATAGTAGGTGAATGGCATGATGTAGTAAGCTTATCAATGATTTCACTTTGTTTACACTGTTGCCGATGATGACAAGACTGTCGAATTCGGTGAGCTATTTTTTCATCGAGTAATTTGCTTGTATAATTTGCTTATGAAATCGAATATTTTGCCCTATCTTACCATTGTTTAGTAGTGGAAATGTCAAATTGAACCCGATCGCAGTGAATTTCAAGCAAATTGAACTTTTGTGGTAGAAGACTCATTCAAAATATCATCAAAACAGCCGATATTAAGCAGGCGATATCATAACACTCCAGCAAAGACCAGTATCTTCAGAATTCACACCACCAAATGGTTTTCCTATGCGTTTACATGTAAAATGGTAGTTACAAAAAGCCCATTTTCTCGCTTATAAAGCGACTGGAATTTTCAATTTGACATTTTCCTTAAATTTCATGATATATTTGATCATTTAATCAAAACAAATATATATGGTATCCCCGAAAGTTCTGAGCAATAAGACCCCAAAGTTGGACAATGGGTGTAGCGCCCTCATTTATCAGAAAAAGTTGAGAAATGTTGCCAGATCATTTACAATCAAAATACATCCAAAAAACCTACAAAATGCATTGAAAATATGTCTTTTTCCACTGTGGTATTAGGTAGTAGTCCTAAAATCAGGATTAAACTACAACTTTAATCATTTGGGAGCAATAAGTACCATTTCTGATTAATTCTATAATCAATGGGCCACAGGATGAAAGCTAAGAAAAAACTTTTGATTGTCGTCTCTACAAGGACTGAAATTATTTACTGGCGTGGAATCTAAAGGGACAATTGTTTTAATTTTTATTGTTTTTACTTTCAATTTCAATCCTCATAATGATATAAAAACTATTCTTTTGCAAAAACAATGAGCTACACATGATTTTTTTACCATTTCAAATCAGAGCCAATCTTGGCCTACCCCTTAAACATGTACTATCTACTGAAGACAGCAAATTGTCAAAATATAACCTGGGCTTTTTGGGTCACACCAAATAATATTTTAGGACTGAATGTGGAAAGAAGAAGTAACAGAGTCCATTTTAGTCATTATAATGTTAATTTACATCTTTTCACCTGCTTTTGTAATTTTTACAGCAAAGTTGAGCACTGTGTTAGTTTAGTGTGAAATACCATGAAATATGATTAGGTTGGATATTTGGCCTGCCCTACATGCAAATTATACTGTATCACACACAACCTGATCATGTGAATTGATCTAATCAATGTATTTTTTAAACACTTTTTGATCATGGATACTGAAACCCTCTAGACCCCTTAATTTTTTTAATTTTTTTTTTTTAATTTTTTTTTTTTTTTTATACATGGGGGGGGGGGGGGGCATGATGATTTGATCGGGGGATAATTTATGACTGGCAAATGAATCTATTAGATGTAGCAATTGAAAATATGTCCCCAATTTGCACACATAACACTAATTTAGGCTAGAATTCAAAGTAAGCTTCAAAATCCAATAGCTAGGCAATGTATCCTTCCCACACTGTTGAATTTTGAAGCTTTATCAATTCAACTAGCCGATATTGTATGCCTTGATTCAGCACAAAACTAACCTGAGTCATTAAATAGCTGCTTCAAGGTAGACTGGACCTCCGGTCTCTGGCATAGCCTAGGGATCTAGACTAATCTTTTTAAGACTGATTTCAACATAAAAAAGACACCACCTTAATCTTAATTGATTTCAACATAAAAAAGACACCACCTTAATCTTAATTTCACTTTCCACCAACTCTCAGATTGACCTTGTTTGCAAGGCGAGTATACTTCAAGGCAGCTATTTATTATAATTTAAGCTTCTAATATGACCGTAACATAGTAGGTGAATGGCATGATGTAGTAAGCTTATCAATGATTTCACTTTGTTTACACTGTTGCCGATGATGACAAGACTGTCGAATTCGGTGAGCTATTTTTTCATCGAGTAATTTGCTTGTATAATTTGCTTATGAAATCGAATATTTTGCCCTATCTTACCATTGTTTAGTAGTGGAAATGTCAAATTGAACCCGATCGCAGTGAATTTCAAGCAAATTGAACTTTTGTGGTAGAAGACTCATTCAAAATATCATCAAAACAGCCGATATTAAGCAGGCGATATCATAACACTCCAGCAAAGACCAGTATCTTCAGAATTCACACCACCAAATGGTTTTCCTATGCGTTTACATGTAAAATGGTAGTTACAAAAAGCCCATTTTCTCGCTTATAAAGCGACTGGAATTTTCAATTTGACATTTTCCTTAAATTTCATGATATATTTGATCATTTAATCAAAACAAATATATATGGTATCCCCGAAAGTTCTGAGCAATAAGACCCCAAAGTTGGACAATGGGTGTAGCGCCCTCATTTATCAGAAAAAGTTGAGAAATGTTGCCAGATCATTTACAATCAAAATACATCCAAAAAACCTACAAAATGCATTGAAAATATGTCTTTTTCCACTGTGGTATTAGGTAGTAGTCCTAAAATCAGGATTAAACTACAACTTTAATCATTTGGGAGCAATAAGTACCATTTCTGATTAATTCTATAATCAATGGGCCACAGGATGAAAGCTAAGAAAAAACTTTTGATTGTCGTCTCTACAAGGACTGAAATTATTTACTGGCGTGGAATCTAAAGGGACAATTGTTTTAATTTTTATTGTTTTTACTTTCAATTTCAATCCTCATAATGATATAAAAACTATTCTTTTGCAAAAACAATGAGCTACACATGATTTTTTTACCATTTCAAATCAGAGCCAATCTTGGCCTACCCCTTAAACATGTACTATCTACTGAAGACAGCAAATTGTCAAAATATAACCTGGGCTTTTTGGGTCACACCAAATAATATTTTAGGACTGAATGTGGAAAGAAGAAGTAACAGAGTCCATTTTAGTCATTATAATGTTAATTTACATCTTTTCACCTGCTTTTGTAATTTTTACAGCAAAGTTGAGCACTGTGTTAGTTTAGTGTGAAATACCATGAAATATGATTAGGTTGGATATTTGGCCTGCCCTACATGCAAATTATACTGTATCACACACAACCTGATCATGTGAATTGATCTAATCAATGTATTTTTTAAACACTTTTTGATCATGGATACTGAAACCCTCTAGACCCCTTAATTTTTTTAATTTTTTTTTTTTAATTTTTTTTTTTTTTTTATACATGGGGGGGGGGGGGGGCATGATGATTTGATCGGGGGATAATTTATGACTGGCAAATGAATCTATTAGATGTAGCAATTGAAAATATGTCCCCAATTTGCACACATAACACTAATTTAGGCTAGAATTCAAAGTAAGCTTCAAAATCCAATAGCTAGGCAATGTATCCTTCCCACACTGTTGAATTTTGAAGCTTTATCAATTCAACTAGCCGATATTGTATGCCTTGATTCAGCACAAAACTAACCTGAGTCATTAAATAGCTGCTTCAAGGTAGACTGGACCTCCGGTCTCTGGCATAGCCTAGGGATCTAGACTAATCTTTTTAAGACTGATTTCAACATAAAAAAGACACCACCTTAATCTTAATTGATTTCAACATAAAAAAGACACCACCTTAATCTTAATTTCACTTTCCACCAACTCTCAGATTGACCTTGTTTGCAAGGCGAGTATACTTCAAGGCAGCTATTTATTATAATTTAAGCTTCTAATATGACCGTAACATAGTAGGTGAATGGCATGATGTAGTAAGCTTATCAATGATTTCACTTTGTTTACACTGTTGCCGATGATGACAAGACTGTCGAATTCGGTGAGCTATTTTTTCATCGAGTAATTTGCTTGTATAATTTGCTTATGAAATCGAATATTTTGCCCTATCTTACCATTGTTTAGTAGTGGAAATGTCAAATTGAACCCGATCGCAGTGAATTTCAAGCAAATTGAACTTTTGTGGTAGAAGACTCATTCAAAATATCATCAAAACAGCCGATATTAAGCAGGCGATATCATAACACTCCAGCAAAGACCAGTATCTTCAGAATTCACACCACCAAATGGTTTTCCTATGCGTTTACATGTAAAATGGTAGTTACAAAAAGCCCATTTTCTCGCTTATAAAGCGACTGGAATTTTCAATTTGACATTTTCCTTAAATTTCATGATATATTTGATCATTTAATCAAAACAAATATATATGGTATCCCCGAAAGTTCTGAGCAATAAGACCCCAAAGTTGGACAATGGGTGTAGCGCCCTCATTTATCAGAAAAAGTTGAGAAATGTTGCCAGATCATTTACAATCAAAATACATCCAAAAAACCTACAAAATGCATTGAAAATATGTCTTTTTCCACTGTGGTATTAGGTAGTAGTCCTAAAATCAGGATTAAACTACAACTTTAATCATTTGGGAGCAATAAGTACCATTTCTGATTAATTCTATAATCAATGGGCCACAGGATGAAAGCTAAGAAAAAACTTTTGATTGTCGTCTCTACAAGGACTGAAATTATTTACTGGCGTGGAATCTAAAGGGACAATTGTTTTAATTTTTATTGTTTTTACTTTCAATTTCAATCCTCATAATGATATAAAAACTATTCTTTTGCAAAAACAATGAGCTACACATGATTTTTTTACCATTTCAAATCAGAGCCAATCTTGGCCTACCCCTTAAACATGTACTATCTACTGAAGACAGCAAATTGTCAAAATATAACCTGGGCTTTTTGGGTCACACCAAATAATATTTTAGGACTGAATGTGGAAAGAAGAAGTAACAGAGTCCATTTTAGTCATTATAATGTTAATTTACATCTTTTCACCTGCTTTTGTAATTTTTACAGCAAAGTTGAGCACTGTGTTAGTTTAGTGTGAAATACCATGAAATATGATTAGGTTGGATATTTGGCCTGCCCTACATGCAAATTATACTGTATCACACACAACCTGATCATGTGAATTGATCTAATCAATGTATTTTTTAAACACTTTTTGATCATGGATACTGAAACCCTCTAGACCCCTTAATTTTTTTAATTTTTTTTTTTTAATTTTTTTTTTTTTTTTATACATGGGGGGGGGGGGGGGCATGATGATTTGATCGGGGGATAATTTATGACTGGCAAATGAATCTATTAGATGTAGCAATTGAAAATATGTCCCCAATTTGCACACATAACACTAATTTAGGCTAGAATTCAAAGTAAGCTTCAAAATCCAATAGCTAGGCAATGTATCCTTCCCACACTGTTGAATTTTGAAGCTTTATCAATTCAACTAGCCGATATTGTATGCCTTGATTCAGCACAAAACTAACCTGAGTCATTAAATAGCTGCTTCAAGGTAGACTGGACCTCCGGTCTCTGGCATAGCCTAGGGATCTAGACTAATCTTTTTAAGACTGATTTCAACATAAAAAAGACACCACCTTAATCTTAATTGATTTCAACATAAAAAAGACACCACCTTAATCTTAATTTCACTTTCCACCAACTCTCAGATTGACCTTGTTTGCAAGGCGAGTATACTTCAAGGCAGCTATTTATTATAATTTAAGCTTCTAATATGACCGTAACATAGTAGGTGAATGGCATGATGTAGTAAGCTTATCAATGATTTCACTTTGTTTACACTGTTGCCGATGATGACAAGACTGTCGAATTCGGTGAGCTATTTTTTCATCGAGTAATTTGCTTGTATAATTTGCTTATGAAATCGAATATTTTGCCCTATCTTACCATTGTTTAGTAGTGGAAATGTCAAATTGAACCCGATCGCAGTGAATTTCAAGCAAATTGAACTTTTGTGGTAGAAGACTCATTCAAAATATCATCAAAACAGCCGATATTAAGCAGGCGATATCATAACACTCCAGCAAAGACCAGTATCTTCAGAATTCACACCACCAAATGGTTTTCCTATGCGTTTACATGTAAAATGGTAGTTACAAAAAGCCCATTTTCTCGCTTATAAAGCGACTGGAATTTTCAATTTGACATTTTCCTTAAATTTCATGATATATTTGATCATTTAATCAAAACAAATATATATGGTATCCCCGAAAGTTCTGAGCAATAAGACCCCAAAGTTGGACAATGGGTGTAGCGCCCTCATTTATCAGAAAAAGTTGAGAAATGTTGCCAGATCATTTACAATCAAAATACATCCAAAAAACCTACAAAATGCATTGAAAATATGTCTTTTTCCACTGTGGTATTAGGTAGTAGTCCTAAAATCAGGATTAAACTACAACTTTAATCATTTGGGAGCAATAAGTACCATTTCTGATTAATTCTATAATCAATGGGCCACAGGATGAAAGCTAAGAAAAAACTTTTGATTGTCGTCTCTACAAGGACTGAAATTATTTACTGGCGTGGAATCTAAAGGGACAATTGTTTTAATTTTTATTGTTTTTACTTTCAATTTCAATCCTCATAATGATATAAAAACTATTCTTTTGCAAAAACAATGAGCTACACATGATTTTTTTACCATTTCAAATCAGAGCCAATCTTGGCCTACCCCTTAAACATGTACTATCTACTGAAGACAGCAAATTGTCAAAATATAACCTGGGCTTTTTGGGTCACACCAAATAATATTTTAGGACTGAATGTGGAAAGAAGAAGTAACAGAGTCCATTTTAGTCATTATAATGTTAATTTACATCTTTTCACCTGCTTTTGTAATTTTTACAGCAAAGTTGAGCACTGTGTTAGTTTAGTGTGAAATACCATGAAATATGATTAGGTTGGATATTTGGCCTGCCCTACATGCAAATTATACTGTATCACACACAACCTGATCATGTGAATTGATCTAATCAATGTATTTTTTAAACACTTTTTGATCATGGATACTGAAACCCTCTAGACCCCTTAATTTTTTTAATTTTTTTTTTTTAATTTTTTTTTTTTTTTTATACATGGGGGGGGGGGGGGGCATGATGATTTGATCGGGGGATAATTTATGACTGGCAAATGAATCTATTAGATGTAGCAATTGAAAATATGTCCCCAATTTGCACACATAACACTAATTTAGGCTAGAATTCAAAGTAAGCTTCAAAATCCAATAGCTAGGCAATGTATCCTTCCCACACTGTTGAATTTTGAAGCTTTATCAATTCAACTAGCCGATATTGTATGCCTTGATTCAGCACAAAACTAACCTGAGTCATTAAATAGCTGCTTCAAGGTAGACTGGACCTCCGGTCTCTGGCATAGCCTAGGGATCTAGACTAATCTTTTTAAGACTGATTTCAACATAAAAAAGACACCACCTTAATCTTAATTGATTTCAACATAAAAAAGACACCACCTTAATCTTAATTTCACTTTCCACCAACTCTCAGATTGACCTTGTTTGCAAGGCGAGTATACTTCAAGGCAGCTATTTATTATAATTTAAGCTTCTAATATGACCGTAACATAGTAGGTGAATGGCATGATGTAGTAAGCTTATCAATGATTTCACTTTGTTTACACTGTTGCCGATGATGACAAGACTGTCGAATTCGGTGAGCTATTTTTTCATCGAGTAATTTGCTTGTATAATTTGCTTATGAAATCGAATATTTTGCCCTATCTTACCATTGTTTAGTAGTGGAAATGTCAAATTGAACCCGATCGCAGTGAATTTCAAGCAAATTGAACTTTTGTGGTAGAAGACTCATTCAAAATATCATCAAAACAGCCGATATTAAGCAGGCGATATCATAACACTCCAGCAAAGACCAGTATCTTCAAAGGGACAATTGTTTTAATTTTTATTGTTTTTACTTTCAATTTCAATCCTCATAATGATATAAAAACTATTCTTTTGCAAAAACAATGAGCTACACATGATTTTTTTACCATTTCAAATCAGAGCCAATCTTGGCCTACCCCTTAAACATGTACTATCTACTGAAGACAGCAAATTGTCAAAATATAACCTGGGCTTTTTGGGTCACACCAAATAATATTTTAGGACTGAATGTGGAAAGAAGAAGTAACAGAGTCCATTTTAGTCATTATAATGTTAATTTACATCTTTTCACCTGCTTTTGTAATTTTTACAGCAAAGTTGAGCACTGTGTTAGTTTAGTGTGAAATACCATGAAATATGATTAGGTTGGATATTTGGCCTGCCCTACATGCAAATTATACTGTATCACACACAACCTGATCATGTGAATTGATCTAATCAATGTATTTTTTAAACACTTTTTGATCATGGATACTGAAACCCTCTAGACCCCTTAATTTTTTTAATTTTTTTTTTTTAATTTTTTTTTTTTTTTTATACATGGGGGGGGGGGGGGGCATGATGATTTGATCGGGGGATAATTTATGACTGGCAAATGAATCTATTAGATGTAGCAATTGAAAATATGTCCCCAATTTGCACACATAACACTAATTTAGGCTAGAATTCAAAGTAAGCTTCAAAATCCAATAGCTAGGCAATGTATCCTTCCCACACTGTTGAATTTTGAAGCTTTATCAATTCAACTAGCCGATATTGTATGCCTTGATTCAGCACAAAACTAACCTGAGTCATTAAATAGCTGCTTCAAGGTAGACTGGACCTCCGGTCTCTGGCATAGCCTAGGGATCTAGACTAATCTTTTTAAGACTGATTTCAACATAAAAAAGACACCACCTTAATCTTAATTGATTTCAACATAAAAAAGACACCACCTTAATCTTAATTTCACTTTCCACCAACTCTCAGATTGACCTTGTTTGCAAGGCGAGTATACTTCAAGGCAGCTATTTATTATAATTTAAGCTTCTAATATGACCGTAACATAGTAGGTGAATGGCATGATGTAGTAAGCTTATCAATGATTTCACTTTGTTTACACTGTTGCCGATGATGACAAGACTGTCGAATTCGGTGAGCTATTTTTTCATCGAGTAATTTGCTTGTATAATTTGCTTATGAAATCGAATATTTTGCCCTATCTTACCATTGTTTAGTAGTGGAAATGTCAAATTGAACCCGATCGCAGTGAATTTCAAGCAAATTGAACTTTTGTGGTAGAAGACTCATTCAAAATATCATCAAAACAGCCGATATTAAGCAGGCGATATCATAACACTCCAGCAAAGACCAGTATCTTCAGAATTCACACCACCAAATGGTTTTCCTATGCGTTTACATGTAAAATGGTAGTTACAAAAAGCCCATTTTCTCGCTTATAAAGCGACTGGAATTTTCAATTTGACATTTTCCTTAAATTTCATGATATATTTGATCATTTAATCAAAACAAATATATATGGTATCCCCGAAAGTTCTGAGCAATAAGACCCCAAAGTTGGACAATGGGTGTAGCGCCCTCATTTATCAGAAAAAGTTGAGAAATGTTGCCAGATCATTTACAATCAAAATACATCCAAAAAACCTACAAAATGCATTGAAAATATGTCTTTTTCCACTGTGGTATTAGGTAGTAGTCCTAAAATCAGGATTAAACTACAACTTTAATCATTTGGGAGCAATAAGTACCATTTCTGATTAATTCTATAATCAATGGGCCACAGGATGAAAGCTAAGAAAAAACTTTTGATTGTCGTCTCTACAAGGACTGAAATTATTTACTGGCGTGGAATCTAAAGGGACAATTGTTTTAATTTTTATTGTTTTTACTTTCAATTTCAATCCTCATAATGATATAAAAACTATTCTTTTGCAAAAACAATGAGCTACACATGATTTTTTTACCATTTCAAATCAGAGCCAATCTTGGCCTACCCCTTAAACATGTACTATCTACTGAAGACAGCAAATTGTCAAAATATAACCTGGGCTTTTTGGGTCACACCAAATAATATTTTAGGACTGAATGTGGAAAGAAGAAGTAACAGAGTCCATTTTAGTCATTATAATGTTAATTTACATCTTTTCACCTGCTTTTGTAATTTTTACAGCAAAGTTGAGCACTGTGTTAGTTTAGTGTGAAATACCATGAAATATGATTAGGTTGGATATTTGGCCTGCCCTACATGCAAATTATACTGTATCACACACAACCTGATCATGTGAATTGATCTAATCAATGTATTTTTTAAACACTTTTTGATCATGGATACTGAAACCCTCTAGACCCCTTAATTTTTTTAATTTTTTTTTTTTAATTTTTTTTTTTTTTTTATACATGGGGGGGGGGGGGGCATGATGATTTGATCGGGGGATAATTTATGACTGGCAAATGAATCTATTAGATGTAGCAATTGAAAATATGTCCCCAATTTGCACACATAACACTAATTTAGGCTAGAATTCAAAGTAAGCTTCAAAATCCAATAGCTAGGCAATGTATCCTTCCCACACTGTTGAATTTTGAAGCTTTATCAATTCAACTAGCCGATATTGTATGCCTTGATTCAGCACAAAACTAACCTGAGTCATTAAATAGCTGCTTCAAGGTAGACTGGACCTCCGGTCTCTGGCATAGCCTAGGGATCTAGACTAATCTTTTTAAGACTGATTTCAACATAAAAAAGACACCACCTTAATCTTAATTGATTTCAACATAAAAAAGACACCACCTTAATCTTAATTTCACTTTCCACCAACTCTCAGATTGACCTTGTTTGCAAGGCGAGTATACTTCAAGGCAGCTATTTATTATAATTTAAGCTTCTAATATGACCGTAACATAGTAGGTGAATGGCATGATGTAGTAAGCTTATCAATGATTTCACTTTGTTTACACTGTTGCCGATGATGACAAGACTGTCGAATTCGGTGAGCTATTTTTTCATCGAGTAATTTGCTTGTATAATTTGCTTATGAAATCGAATATTTTGCCCTATCTTACCATTGTTTAGTAGTGGAAATGTCAAATTGAACCCGATCGCAGTGAATTTCAAGCAAATTGAACTTTTGTGGTAGAAGACTCATTCAAAATATCATCAAAACAGCCGATATTAAGCAGGCGATATCATAACACTCCAGCAAAGACCAGTATCTTCAGAATTCACACCACCAAATGGTTTTCCTATGCGTTTACATGTAAAATGGTAGTTACAAAAAGCCCATTTTCTCGCTTATAAAGCGACTGGAATTTTCAATTTGACATTTTCCTTAAATTTCATGATATATTTGATCATTTAATCAAAACAAATATATATGGTATCCCCGAAAGTTCTGAGCAATAAGACCCCAAAGTTGGACAATGGGTGTAGCGCCCTCATTTATCAGAAAAAGTTGAGAAATGTTGCCAGATCATTTACAATCAAAATACATCCAAAAAACCTACAAAATGCATTGAAAATATGTCTTTTTCCACTGTGGTATTAGGTAGTAGTCCTAAAATCAGGATTAAACTACAACTTTAATCATTTGGGAGCAATAAGTACCATTTCTGATTAATTCTATAATCAATGGGCCACAGGATGAAAGCTAAGAAAAAACTTTTGATTGTCGTCTCTACAAGGACTGAAATTATTTACTGGCGTGGAATCTAAAGGGACAATTGTTTTAATTTTTATTGTTTTTACTTTCAATTTCAATCCTCATAATGATATAAAAACTATTCTTTTGCAAAAACAATGAGCTACACATGATTTTTTTACCATTTCAAATCAGAGCCAATCTTGGCCTACCCCTTAAACATGTACTATCTACTGAAGACAGCAAATTGTCAAAATATAACCTGGGCTTTTTGGGTCACACCAAATAATATTTTAGGACTGAATGTGGAAAGAAGAAGTAACAGAGTCCATTTTAGTCATTATAATGTTAATTTACATCTTTTCACCTGCTTTTGTAATTTTTACAGCAAAGTTGAGCACTGTGTTAGTTTAGTGTGAAATACCATGAAATATGATTAGGTTGGATATTTGGCCTGCCCTACATGCAAATTATACTGTATCACACACAACCTGATCATGTGAATTGATCTAATCAATGTATTTTTTAAACACTTTTTGATCATGGATACTGAAACCCTCTAGACCCCTTAATTTTTTTAATTTTTTTTTTTTAATTTTTTTTTTTTTTTTATACATGGGGGGGGGGGGGGGCATGATGATTTGATCGGGGGATAATTTATGACTGGCAAATGAATCTATTAGATGTAGCAATTGAAAATATGTCCCCAATTTGCACACATAACACTAATTTAGGCTAGAATTCAAAGTAAGCTTCAAAATCCAATAGCTAGGCAATGTATCCTTCCCACACTGTTGAATTTTGAAGCTTTATCAATTCAACTAGCCGATATTGTATGCCTTGATTCAGCACAAAACTAACCTGAGTCATTAAATAGCTGCTTCAAGGTAGACTGGACCTCCGGTCTCTGGCATAGCCTAGGGATCTAGACTAATCTTTTTAAGACTGATTTCAACATAAAAAAGACACCACCTTAATCTTAATTGATTTCAACATAAAAAAGACACCACCTTAATCTTAATTTCACTTTCCACCAACTCTCAGATTGACCTTGTTTGCAAGGCGAGTATACTTCAAGGCAGCTATTTATTATAATTTAAGCTTCTAATATGACCGTAACATAGTAGGTGAATGGCATGATGTAGTAAGCTTATCAATGATTTCACTTTGTTTACACTGTTGCCGATGATGACAAGACTGTCGAATTCGGTGAGCTATTTTTTCATCGAGTAATTTGCTTGTATAATTTGCTTATGAAATCGAATATTTTGCCCTATCTTACCATTGTTTAGTAGTGGAAATGTCAAATTGAACCCGATCGCAGTGAATTTCAAGCAAATTGAACTTTTGTGGTAGAAGACTCATTCAAAATATCATCAAAACAGCCGATATTAAGCAGGCGATATCATAACACTCCAGCAAAGACCAGTATCTTCAGAATTCACACCACCAAATGGTTTTCCTATGCGTTTACATGTAAAATGGTAGTTACAAAAAGCCCATTTTCTCGCTTATAAAGCGACTGGAATTTTCAATTTGACATTTTCCTTAAATTTCATGATATATTTGATCATTTAATCAAAACAAATATATATGGTATCCCCGAAAGTTCTGAGCAATAAGACCCCAAAGTTGGACAATGGGTGTAGCGCCCTCATTTATCAGAAAAAGTTGAGAAATGTTGCCAGATCATTTACAATCAAAATACATCCAAAAAACCTACAAAATGCATTGAAAATATGTCTTTTTCCACTGTGGTATTAGGTAGTAGTCCTAAAATCAGGATTAAACTACAACTTTAATCATTTGGGAGCAATAAGTACCATTTCTGATTAATTCTATAATCAATGGGCCACAGGATGAAAGCTAAGAAAAAACTTTTGATTGTCGTCTCTACAAGGACTGAAATTATTTACTGGCGTGGAATCTAAAGGGACAATTGTTTTAATTTTTATTGTTTTTACTTTCAATTTCAATCCTCATAATGATATAAAAACTATTCTTTTGCAAAAACAATGAGCTACACATGATTTTTTTACCATTTCAAATCAGAGCCAATCTTGGCCTACCCCTTAAACATGTACTATCTACTGAAGACAGCAAATTGTCAAAATATAACCTGGGCTTTTTGGGTCACACCAAATAATATTTTAGGACTGAATGTGGAAAGAAGAAGTAACAGAGTCCATTTTAGTCATTATAATGTTAATTTACATCTTTTCACCTGCTTTTGTAATTTTTACAGCAAAGTTGAGCACTGTGTTAGTTTAGTGTGAAATACCATGAAATATGATTAGGTTGGATATTTGGCCTGCCCTACATGCAAATTATACTGTATCACACACAACCTGATCATGTGAATTGATCTAATCAATGTATTTTTTAAACACTTTTTGATCATGGATACTGAAACCCTCTAGACCCCTTAATTTTTTTAATTTTTTTTTTTTAATTTTTTTTTTTTTTTTATACATGGGGGGGGGGGGGGGCATGATGATTTGATCGGGGGATAATTTATGACTGGCAAATGAATCTATTAGATGTAGCAATTGAAAATATGTCCCCAATTTGCACACATAACACTAATTTAGGCTAGAATTCAAAGTAAGCTTCAAAATCCAATAGCTAGGCAATGTATCCTTCCCACACTGTTGAATTTTGAAGCTTTATCAATTCAACTAGCCGATATTGTATGCCTTGATTCAGCACAAAACTAACCTGAGTCATTAAATAGCTGCTTCAAGGTAGACTGGACCTCCGGTCTCTGGCATAGCCTA
>JAYJML010000611.1:0-21000 GCA_035610835.1 Ophiura sarsii
ACTTATTCTAGGTTCACAGCATCAATATTACATAGCAAAATTGATGTTGTATTTGCATAATTTATGTTGTGTTTGCAACATTTGTGCGGTATTTGCATCATTTATGCGGTATTAGCATCATTTATGCTGTATTTGCAACATTTATACAAACATTGATGAAATGTTTATTGCTTACAACATTGATGTTGTACCTGCAATATTGACTTTGTGTTCACAATGTTGATCTTTTTTTGTGCAAAATTATTGTTGTGCATACAACTTTGGTTTTTGATTTATAGCAAGGATGTAACCACAGAGTAAGATGTAAACTGATAAGTCTGGAAAACTGAATACAAAGAGGTTTATCTGAAGCTCGATGAAAGCAATGGAATTTTAAGATTGTAATGCAGTAGATGTTTCAAATTCATTAAAATTTGAATACTTAATAATTGACCGAGTGTGTTTGATTTCATCCAAGCCTTACCTTATTACTACACCACACAAGGCCCACATGGGTTGCTAGCGTGCAAATGGGACGAGCCGAGGCCCAGAAAATTATGAAGATGCCAAGTTTAGGTTTTTCTACCTGTGAGTAAGCTATCACAAATTAGTCTAGTGCAAAGACTTCTAGTGTCAGGGTTGTAGCTACGTCGGGCGGACCGGCCCGGCACTCTAAAAAATAAAATAAAATAAAAAAGCCTCATAAAACAAGAAATTATATGGCAGGAACCCTCAAAGTGCATTAAAAAAACCTACAAAAACATTAAGAAGGCCTAATTAGAAGATTCATAAGATAATTCCAAAATTGAACTTACTGTTCCAGACAGTTTCGACGTCCGATCGGATGTCTTTCTCAATGGTGTATGACGACCGTTGATCCAGTGTTACCAGAAGTAGGTTTTCTGATGACGTCACAAGATGTGTTAGATGACGTTTTCTGGATCAATTGATCATACAGGTGACTAAGTTGGTAGGCCCCCTCGTCGCTGTTCATGAGGTGCTGTTTCATGTCTAGATGGGATTTGCGACGGATCCAAATGGATTCTCTAATCCATCTGGTGTTTCTAGTGTTGTCTCTCGCGAGAATGTTTGTGTCGTCCCATTTTATTATATGGTTTTCCGTAGCCGCGTGATCTGCGATCGAAGACTTCATCTCCGTATTTTGTGAGTCTATCCTTGCCGTGCGTGTAAACGGACTTAAAACACTGATTTACATAAAGCCCGTCTCCCGTAGCGTTGACCGACTACCGGGGAGAGAAAGAGAGAGTGAGAGAGAAATAGAAGATACACACCTTTCTGTACATTACACTTACAGACCGTTCTCTGCTTTACAGACCGTTCTCTGCTTTACTTTACAGACCGTTCTCTGCTTTACAGACCGTTCTCTGCTTTACAGACCGTTCTCTGCTTTACACCCAGACCGTTCTCAACATTTGACTTTTCCAAGACTATTACACAGACCTTTCTCCATTCTAGACACGTTTCTCTAAATTACTGAGACCTTTCTCCGTTGAAGACACCTTTCTCTAAATTACTGAGACCGTTCTCCATTCTAGACACGTTTCTCTAAATTACTGAGACCTTTCTCCATTTTCTAGTCACCTTTCTCTAAATTACTGAGACCTTTCTCCATTTTCTAGTCACCTTTCTCTAAATTACTGAGACCTTTCTCCATTTTAGACCATTTTGACCCCTTTGGCCGCCCATAATAAAAGGGCCACATTTGAGTTTGTGACGTAATCGATGTAATGTTTTTTCAAGGCCAAGGGGAAAATGCATGAAACAAGTTTGGGTATAACGCGATATTGAGAGGCCCGATGATTAATCTCTATAGTTGTAATCCTTGGTAACACATTCAAGTCTTCCAAGGTCAAAGGTCATCTGGGGTTAAATTTCAAAAGTTGCCCGATTGTCCTCAAACATGAAAAAACTCCCTTTTTCGTACACCCAATGGTTATGGGGGAAAAGGTCAAAATAGGTCAAATTTTAATTAAGTTCAAATGACAAAAGCAATATTGTGGAAGTGTTGACCTAGGTCAAATAAAAAAAATAAAAAATCAACGGTGACCTCTTCGTATATGCTGAATTTATGAGCAACAACAAAAATGGCCTGTTTGGACTCATTCACTGCATTAGCCTATAACGTCTAATATAATGACTATTTAAAGTTTTTAAAGTCTATTCAATATCGCGTTATAACCAAACTTGTTTCATGCGTGCTTTTGGACAAAAACATGCATTTTCCCCTTGGCCTTGAAAAACATTACATCGATTACGTCCCAAACTAAAATGTGGCCCTTTTATTTAAAAAAAATGTTCCCAATTATAATGATAATAATAACACGGCATTTATATAGCGCCTTTGCCAAAGGATACAAAGCATAACATTTTGTTGGACAGCTTACGCAAACAAATGATCCTTAATATTGTAGCGAAACCGGGGGTCCGGGGCGTGTAACACCAATTTGTAGCGTACACACTCCTGATGGACAATAATTCCCAAAGGACTTACTCACGTGCAAATAATTTATTTGTGGTTTCAATACCTTTCGAATTCCGACCTCCCCGGGATCAGGTGAGCGGTAAGGCCTGATCCTGGAAGGGTGGATTCGTTTTGAGAAAGTATATCTCAACTAGGAATGATAGACTACTGACACTCTACAATCTGACAGAATCTATAAACTTTATTAATGAAAGTGATGGAAATGAACACAACTACACTCGGATACACAATACGGGTTACACCCGGGGGGCAGAGATCCCGTATTAAAAGCGACAGGGTACAATGGAGCTCTGAATGGGGAGATGGAAATTAGATTTGGAGGTCCTAGGAACGAAAATCGGGGTACGCTCTGATTACGCACCGGAGGTGGACAGGGATATTGCCAAGGCTGCACGGGTTTCTGAGGCGGTGGAGGAGAGGAGAAAGTAAGGGGTTGGAAATCTCTCTGAACGGAAAGATATCTCTCGGGGGTTAGGTAGGGTTGTGGGTGGCCCAGTGGGAGTACACTCGGAGCAATAACACACACCACTTACACTTACAGACCCTGAAGATCGCTCCTGGATTAGGTCGGAGAGCTTGATGAATCCCGGTTGTCGTTCTTCCTCTGGTTCTGGACTATCCAGTAATTTAAATAGCTCCCGCTCACAAGACGCTGAGAGCAGTGGTTCCAAATCTTCGTCACCACTGGGGTCACACGGGGGCGTGAAATATTGGGGAGTGGGTACCTGTGGGCTAACAGTAGGTTGAACTAGACGGAATGGCGGAGTGGACATGGTTTGTATACTGAAATAGTGATAGAGAGTGTGATCAGTATGACTGATGAACTTTAGATCAAATTAGTGGCTCCGAATGGGAACCACGGTGCATGTCTGGGATCTCTGTTCATTAATCATTGAGACCAACCCTTCCCCATATAGTCTGTATTGGGAGCAGAACTCTATTCTGTATGATTATATAAAGATTCCAGCACACGGGGATGATATATCCTATAGGGAGTATGCAGAAATGTTTTCCACCATAGGGAGTACACTAGGATCATGAATCATATATGGATTATGCTGGAATGTTTTCCACCATAGGGAGTACACTAGGATCATGAATCATATGGATTATGCTGGAATGTTTTCCACCATAGGGAGTACACTAGGATCATGAATCATACATGGATTATGCTGGAATGTTTTCCACCATAGGGAGTACACGAGGATCATGAATCATATATGGATTATGTTGGAATGTTTTCCACCATAGGGAGTACACGAGGATCATCGGACTTTACTTTAATAAGTTGAGAAAGTGAGTAGGCGCTTCTATATGACATAATGAAGTACATAACGGGACTCCCAATTACCATGGCTGCTCGTTGGGAGTAATGGATGCTACACTGAACTTATAGAATCGGAGAATCTCCAGTGATGCCGGCGGTAGAGTTCCCTCAGATTCAGTACTGGGCTCGGTGCTCAAGGCACGGAGACTTTGTCCCTCAGATTGGATTGGTATAATATTTGCCCTCAGACACAGTACTGAGCTCGGTATTCGGATGAATACGGAGACTTTTTCCCTCAGAAATTCCCAAGGAGATCGCTTAATCCACCCGGAAGCAATGACCTGACACTCTATATGTAGGAGTTCCAGCTTCAATCCAAGGATCGGAGGTCCCTCCGAAGATCCTTGTGTGCACTGACTTCTCTCTACAAGTGACAGACACCGGCTTTCCGTAAGATACAGCAATCGTCAATGAGATTCTTCGCCTGGATAGGTAAGGCTGTTGCCGTGACTGAGATCTCCACGTGGCTCCGAGTTAAAATTCAGTAGCAGTTCTCATTAAGAGTGATAGCGCAATGGCTGTGACAATCAGAAGTCCTGACTCACTTGGCTCGCCTAATGTTGGTGTTGTGTGTGCATGTGATCTTTATGATCAAGTAAGTGTGGAAGGGTCGAGGGGGAAATAGAATCTACAAGTCGAAATAATTCACACAAGACACAATGCGTTTATATTACGTTCCGGATATAATTTTGCAATCCATTATGTATACATTTGTCGCGCAGCACGGCGAGGCAGAGTTGGTGTGACTATAATTACAACTTATTCCCCAAATGATTGACCATACACTATTAGCAATACTCAAGCAATATTCGTGACATCTCTACCGTTCATTCCTCTTTCGTTAGTCTGGCTAATTATATGATTTTTGTAGTCAATAATTAGATGATTGTTTTAGTGTGAAATTAGATGAGGTGATTAAACTACACTTTCCAAATAATAATTCAATGGCCTAGGACTAGGCCTACAAGTCATTTTCACGCGATTCAAATCTCCTCCAAAAATCAGCATCATGTCCCATCCCTCTTTCACAAGTAATCTAAAATAACTCCCTCCCTTAAACCTTAATTAACACGGTTTTTAATTGTAGGCCGAAGCCCTACAATTATATATTTAAACACTCATTTTGTATTCAAGCCTATAACACTCACCACTTAAAATCACAAACACTACACACAGCAAGAAAATCTCTCTTAGGCTCTCTGGCACACGACGGGCACAAAAACGGCGGGAACAGTCCAAAGCAAACCAGACGACAGCAGAAACCTCAGTAACAACAGCAGAACAGCGGGACAGCAGGACAGCTGAAAGAGCAGTAGAGCAGAAAGATTTTCCCGCGCGAGTGCTTATATATAGCCTAATTTATTTTGAGACACTATCTCAGGATCCCAACTATTAACCAATCACGACGCGCACTAAAACTTCACGAGAGCAAACCCGCGCTGATTGGCTGAAACTTTTCCCAGCTCATTAGCTTAAAAATTCACGATTGGTCTGTTTTACCTCATTAGCATGAAAATTCGTGATTGGCTAATTCCTTTACGCCTCAGGATCCCTAACTCATTAGCATGAAAATTCGTGATTGGCTAATTACTTTACGCCTCAGGATCCCCCATCTCGGCAATCAACTATCAATAAAATATGAAAAAGGTCACCTTTTATGAAATTATTCCAAGAGTAATTTCCTATACAATCCTACGATTTACATGCATAAAACTAGTATTATTTGTGACATATGTGTGAAAACTGAAGGCCTAAGAGGATGTGGATTTTCCAATAAAGCATAAAATGTAAGGTAAAAGTCATAGGATCCGACCGACGGAAGCTCGCAGGATCTCTCCTCAATTCCAATACAAAGTAAATCTGACTCATCAATGTAAACAATAATAAAAGTACGACGGACTCGGTAAATACCGTACTCAAAGTAAGTGATATGGAATAATTTGGAAGCAATAGAGTAACTATTGCAGTCCTAAAAGCCTACTGTATATAAAGAATATCTCTGAACGTTCTGCAATGGCAAAACATGAAATGCAGTGGAAATTTGGGAAGGTAACTTTCCGATAAAAATAAAGGCCTCCGAATTCGGAAGTCTTGCATGTGATTTCTACACGCGAAGCAATGAACAATTTATCATCTAACATTATATACAAATACAGGATAATTATACACTGTGTGGTGAGTGTTTACTTAGTATAATACATGAATAGATTTATCCCACCGTGCTGCGGTTTACAATAATTATTTTATGACATTTTATTTGAGGAAAGGGAATGCGCAGCGGTCAGGAATGGGATAACCAGGACAGGGCAGAATGGGTAGGAATTGTACAGCGGACTAGGTTCGCTACAATATCACACCATGGTGGCAATATTCGAGGCCACATTTGCACCGTTTTCAACAAAAAAGCAGTGGTGCGATACTTTTTTCAATGTGTATAGTTAGAATATAAAAGACCATTAGATTATAAAATATGCACATAGAATACAAATTTAAAACCCTGAGCCAGCACGCATTAAAAAGTCACGCATACTCAACTCAATACTCACTTAGCGAAACACAACCCTCACAAACACTTACACCTCTTTGAACTGCATCTACAACCATGACAACGCTGTTTTGACCATCGGGATACTGAGTTTGTTGGATCCCCTCAAATTTCTTTTGTGGACATACCCTCTTGTATGAGGTACCCATCGGGCAAATTTGTCAGAGGACTAAAGAAATTGAGGCACAAAACATCCATCCCTTCGTTGACTTATTGAATGTAGCTTGCAATCATGAAGAGCCTCATAATAAGATACATATTCTTTACCCATGATGATCTTGCACGCTCTCTTCTGGATTCTCTCAATGGAAATTGATTGATCGACCGTAATCCCATGCAGGATGCCATATGGGGCAGCATATTCAGCCAAGGGGCTAACAAATCTAGAATAGATTGTGACAAGATCATCATGTGGCAAGTTGAAGCGTTTGAGTAGTTTTAACATAGTCGGTTCTGTTATATGGTTGCGAAGCTGGGACCATCACTGTTGGCGGGCAGGCGCGTACGTAGGATTTTGTAAAGGGGGGTGTTTTAGAAATATTGATATAATTATTTCACTATCCATGCCTGCGCGAAGCGCTGGCCGGGACACGGTTGCGTGTCCCGGGGGGAGTTCGAGGGGGGTATCCCCCCTCGACGCCAGAAGTTTTTTGCAATTCACGGTTGAAAAGAACGCATTTCCTTGCATATTTTTGAACACTTATAGGTTTTTTTATTAGTTCAACGTTGCAATTTCTCACTAGTAACTCATGTGTTAACACCAAATCTTAATACTTTAGACTGAGTTCAATCCTAAAACATCATTTATATAGGCCTACAGTAACTTAATCTGCAGGCATTGGTTTTACCGGCGATCTCATTGGTTCAATGTGTGTCACATGGCACGGCAGTGGCGAAGCTAGGTCATTCATATGGGGGGCAAGAAATGAAAATTACCCGACAAGACTTTATGAGGGAAGAAATGCGCGCGTAGCGTGCAATTTTTTTCGAGTTTACACCTATTTTTTGCCCGATTTAGCTACATTTTGACTCTAAACAAGCTTGTACCAAAGAATATTGTATTTTGGGAAAAACAAATTTCATCTGTGTACTTTGACCATGATTCCTTTGGTCAAATGAACCGACAGTGCCAATCTCAACCGACACGACGTCAATATTGGTGGGGGGCGGTCGCCCCCTTCGCGCTCCTCTGGCTACGCCATTGTGACACGGGTTATTCTCCCTTTCAAGTTTAACAGACTGACAGAAAAAAGCATTGTTTTCAATATTCAATGATCTCTTTTAATTTAGTTTCTTTTAGTTTATCTATTTTTCTCTTTTCATTTTTATCCTGTCTTTTCCCTTCATATTCTCTTATTTTTCTTTTCACCCGGCTTCTTGGAGGGGGTGTTTAATACACGTGATTAACCCTTCGAACTCTAGCTGTCCCCGCCTGTTTGTAACTATTTGTACCTCCTGGGCTCTTTATAACACATTAATAGACTCATTTAAGATCCACATATTTAATGTTATTGTTCATTCTACTCCATTGTAATATCGGCTGCCCGTATATTATAATGTGGGTTGCCGGTTGCATTATGTAAACATTATACTGTTGCCCAATGTAATGCTTTACTCTAACATCCCCCTTCCTTTAAAGAAAGGTTAATACTTTGCATGTACTTTCAGATACAAGATTAATGCATTCATAATAAAGTTACAGTCTTTAACTATAGAGTTTACATGACAGTTCACTGTGAGTTGCTTTCAATATAGTCTCTGGTATTGATATATTGTTCAGTCTGTTTGATTGAGTTCTTGTGGAGTTAGTTTTCATTTGAACCATAAACTTCAAACTTTTAAAACACTTTAAACAACTCTGAAATGTAGTTAGATTTCTACATTTAAAACACATATGATTAAATGATTGATTGGTAATAATTAAACTCAGAACCTCGGCTTTCATACCGGATACACTGTTCTGGTTTTCACACAATAAAGCTATGCATATTTGACTCCTCTTTTCTCCTCCAATCACAAAAAAAAATTAACACAACAGTGCTGGCAAGATGACTTGACAAAATGTCTGATGATTGACTGGATGACATGTTGAATTGACTTGACATCTCCAAAGCTGCTCCACTGGCAAAACAATTGAGGAGGCATAGCATACAAAATAATCAGTAAAGTTTAAATTTCACTGAATTTGGTACCCAAATAATTTTTTAGTGTGTGTAACATGTAACATGCTGGAACATGTAAGACATGCATGTGTATACATATGTCTGGTATTGTGAAACGAAACTGTTGGTAGACTTCCAACATTTCTATGTAATTAACTTAGATGAGTTATGTATTATTTATAATCTCATCATCTAAAATTTGGAAATTATATAACTGGCAAATTACACAGTAATTTGTATATAAAACTGATTGATGCAATTATGACACATAAAAAATTGACATGTTTAAAATTAGCAAAAATTAGCAATGAAATCACATGATAGTCTTGAATCAAGTCTTTTTGATGAACTTAAAACTGCTCATCCACAGGAAACTAGACCTGGTTCAAGCCTCAATAAATGTAAATATCACACAAAATGATTTTTTTTAAAACAAAAATAGTCTGTAGACTTGGCCTGAGTCTCACACTAAATACTAATCAATGAAATAAAAACAATGCCAGTAATGTTACCAAAAATGGTCCCTACAATGTACACCTTAATTGGAATGGGTGACGTAATCTTGCAGGTAACGCGGCTTCCTGATTGATCTTCCTGCTCTGGACTTTGATTCTTTTGGAGGTTGATCATGTTGCTGTGGCTGCGGTACACACTGCTGTTCTGGCTGTGCTGGAAATCGCTGAACTGGCATGTCATCATCTGAGTCATCACTATCTTGTGGTTGGAATTGTTCTTTGGATGACTTGAGTTGTCTGCGGTTGCGACGCAAAATGACACCGGATTCAGTTTCAATCTCGTAGGATCTTGGTGCTACTTTCTTCTTAACAACAGCCTTTGTCCAGATTTTCTTGTACTTTCCAGGTTGAACACGTACAACATCACCTGACTTTAGTTCGGGCAGGTCTTTAGCAGTTTTGTCATAATATTGTGCTTGCTTCCTCTGCTTCTGTTGGTGTTGATCAGCAACCTTCTTGTTGAGCTCGGGTTTCAGGAGCTTGTCTTTGGTTGGTAACAAAGTCTTTGTTCTTCTGTTGAACAGTCTTTGTACTGGGCTTGTGTCCATATCTTTGGTAGGAGTGTTTCTATACTCCAGCATTGCCAAGTGAACATCTGTCTTTGATGCTTTAGCTTTGCGCATCAGATTCTTGGCTATCTTAACCGATGATTCCGCCTTCCCATTGCTTTGTGGGTATAATGGGGAGGATGTTGTATGCTTAAACAACCATTCCTTACTGAACGATTCAAATTCTGTGCATACATATTGTCTCGCATTGTCTGACACGACCTCGTCCGGAATTCCGTATCTACAGAAATGTGCCTTCAGCTTTCTGATAACTGTCTTGGATGTTGTGTCTTCCAAGTAGTCTACTTCAAAGAATCCTGAATAATAGTCTACTGTCAGCAGGTAGTCTAGGCCATGTATCGTAAACAAATATGTTCCTATTTTGGCCCATGGACGATCTGGTATGTCATGTGATTGTAGTGTCTCTTTCTGCTGTTTGGTCTCATACGTACGACATACTTCACATGTCTCGATGAACTTTTTAACTTCTGCATTCATCCTCGGCCAATATAATATCTCTCTGGCTCTTCTCAAACAGCCTTCCACACCCATATGTGATGAATGGATTCTGTTCATCATATCTTTACGAAGGGATCTTGGAACCACTACTCTTTCACCACGGCATATTATGTCATCTTCGACACTCAGTTCGTCTCTTATGTTGTAATATACAGCTGCAGCATTTGACACATCACTTTTATGTTCTGGCCATCCTCTGAAGATTACTGCTTTCAGTTGCTGCATTGACTTGTCTTTCTTGGTTTCACTGCGGATCTCTTCCAATCTTGGTTCTGCTACTCTCATACTTTGTAACATGTTTACAGTCTCTTTCTCTTGAACTGCGACTGGATTGTCCACATCTGGTAGATAAGCTCTACTCAGAGTATCTGCAAGATACATATGCTTGCCTGGATGATAATTGATTTCTGCTTCATACTTTTGTAGTCTTAACAGGAGAGTCTGCAGTCTTTTAGGTGCTTTGTAGAGTGGCTTTCTGGTTATGATCTCTAGGGGTTTATGATCAGACTGTACGCTGACTTGTCTTCCATAGGTATACTGATGGAATCGTTCTAGTCCCCAAACCACTGCTAACAACTCCTTCTCGATCTGAGCATATCTTGTTTCAGCGTCGAGTAATGCTCTACTAGCATAAGCTATCGGTTGTCCATTTTGGATTAAAGCAGCGCCCAGACCGGTATCAGATGCGTCGGCCTGCAGCGTCAACTCTTCATCTGGCTCATAGTACTTCAGAATTGGATGCTCTGTTACTGCCTTCTTGATGGCATCCATGGCTTTATCATGCCCTTCATTCCAGTGCCAAGCTACTTCTTTCAGTGTCAACTTTCGGAGAGGCTCACAGAGATCACTCAATCTGGGCAAGAATCTGCTCAAGTAGTTTACGAAGCCTATGATTCTTCGTACTCCGGTGACATTTTCTGGCTTAGGCATCTGTAGTATCGCTCGTACTTTGTCTTTATCTGGTTTCAGTCCTTGGTCAGTGAGCAAATGACCTATGAACTTTACTTCAGTCAAGGCTAGTTTGGCTTTTGCTTTGTTTAGCTTCAAGTTCTTATCTTGACATCTCTTCATGAGATTTCTGAGATTTCTGTTGTGGTTTTCTGTAGCTTCTTCTATCGTGCTGCCTTTGCCCACAATCAGGATGTCATCTGCTACTGCTGTGACACCTTGCAAACCTTCTAAGACTTGATCTTGCCGTCTCTGGTATTCCTCAGGACTGCTTTTCAACCCAAATGGCATACGCTGCCATCGGTATCGACCATACGGCGTATTGAATGTTGTCAGTCTTGAACTTTCATCTGTCAGCTCTACTTGACAAAATCCATCCTTTGCATCCATGACACTGAATATCTTTGCGTTATTTAGTTCTGGCAAAATGTCATCGATGGTCGGCATTGGATAGTGGCGGCGTTTAATCGCTTTGTTTAAATCCTTTGGATCCAAACAGATTCTTGTCTTATTCGGCTTGTCAACAACTACCATGCTGTTTACCCATGGTGTTGCCTCATCTTTTATAGCTGTGATGATTTCTTCACTTACTAGCCGGTCTAATTCACGTTTTAGCTTCTCTTTGAGTGCTACGGGAACTTTGCGAGGTGGGTGTACGACTGGATGTACATCTGGATCCACTTCGATACTGTATTTACCTGGCAGCTTTCCAAGTCCAGTAAATACACCTGGAAATTCTTTTTCCAGTTGCTCTACAGTTAGTGGTGTTATTTCATCTGGTGCATCTATTTCTGGCTCTGCGAGGAGAACATTCTCATGGTTGATGCGATCAGGTTGTATTTCTTCTGTTGACATAACATTTCGTTCATTAACAGTCACTAGCTTCATCTGTTGCATGGCTTTCCACCCAAGGAGAGGATCACTTACACCATCACTGACAACTATGAAGTTTACTCTGTAACGCTTGCCATTCTGTGGATTATTTATCCTGACTTTACACTGTCCAAGCGGCTTGATTCTTGTTTTATTGTACATCACAAGCACTTTGTTGGTTTTCTCCATCTTTTGTGAAGCTGGTACATTGGACTGGTTAATCACGTTACAGGTCGCGCCTGAATCTAGCTGAAATTTCTTTCTTTCTTGTTTCTGCACCACCTCTAATACTGCGCAAAGCTTATTCTGTGCGTTTTCAACTGTGTTGATACGTTCTTCTTCTACGCCAACGACGTAAATATCTTCTGTTGATGAACTCTGATCTTCATCTTCTGTATCTACTTCATGTACAGATTTCTTTTTCTTCATTGTTTTTTTCTTTCTACAATGAGATGCGAAATGGTTGTAGCCTGAGCATGAATTGCATTGTTGACCATACGCTGGACATGCCTTACGGTCATGCGTTCTGCCACAACGATTACAGTTTATTATCTTGTCAGATTTTTCCTGACTTTGGCCTTTCTTCTTATTTGGCTTGGCAGCTGTGTTTCTTTGTTTTCTGCGACGACTATCTTGCGTGTAGTTACCGTAGTGAACACTTTCATGGCCTTTTTCTTTTGACAGGTGTTTTAACTGCATACTTGACGCTTCACTGATCTGCAAAATATCAATGGCATGCTTTAGATCGCATGCAGCCTGCCTGAAAATGTTTGCTCTTGCTGCTCTATCCTTAGTACCGATGACGAGCATGTCTCTAATCAACTGGTCTTCAAGGATACCAAATTCACAAGGTTCCGCTAAACCTCGTAGGCGGTGGACGTATGCCTCTATGTTTTCTATTGCCAATTGTTCGGTGGTAAAGAAAATAAACCTGTCATAGATAACATTTCTTCTCGGGGTGAATGTTTCTTTCAGTTGTTTTAAGATTTCTTTAGGGTCCTTCAACTGGTCTGCAGTAAGCTGTAATTTTGCAAGCCTTTTACAACACTCGTCGCCCATGACGCGCTTGAGACTGAGAGTTGCCACTTGTATTGGGTCATCTTTTTCACTTAATTCTGTTGCGATTAAGTAATCTTTCCAGGATTCTTCAAACATTTTCCAATTCTCCGCTATATCACCTTTTAATTTCACGGGACTGGGTGAAGGTACCTGATATGTTGCCATTTTACTGACTTGCTTTACTGTTTATTGATTTATCGAGTCTCTGTCACATGGTAGTAAGCTTCTTTACATCGAGTAAAAAGTTTCCGAGACTGGACGGCACACAGCGCAAGTTTTTGGCTTTTTCCCACTTACAGCTTATTTCTTTAGCGGATTTTCGGCATTTTGGTAGTAGAACAAAGTTTTATCTCACATCTGTCACCATATTTGTACCTCCTGGGCTCTTTATAACACATTAATAGACTCATTTAAGATCCACATATTTAATGTTATTGTTCATTCTACTCCATTGTAATATCGGCTGCCCGTATATTATAATGTGGGTTGCCGGTTGCATTATGTAAACATTATACTGTTGCCCAATGTAATGCTTTACTCTAACAGTAACCCTCAAGAAAGGGAACAGAACATTTTCGATTTTACATTTATTTGTGCTATGATTGAGGTTCCCTTTTTGCTTTTAAACAAGCAAAAAGGGAACCAAAACTATTCCAAACTATTCCATTTTTGATACATATCCGCGCGTAGCGCGCGAATTCTTTTCGTTTGTGTACTTTAAACCATCATAATTCCATGATTCCTCTTGTCAAATGAACGGACAATGCCAATCTAAACCGACATACAGTCAATATTGGAGGGGCAATCCCCCGGCCCCGTGACCCCCTCTGGTTACGCCACTGCCTCTCCCCCTGTCTCCGTTGTCCGGGACCCGCTCTTCCTTTCTCTTTTTCCTTCTCCTTTTCCTTCTCTTTTCCTCTCCTTTCCCTTCTCTTTTTCCTCTCCTTTCCCTTCCCTCTCCTTTCCCCTTTTTATTTTTTTAGGACAGACCCAAGGGGGGTGTTTCACACCCAAAACACCCCCCCTGCGTACGCGCCTGTTGGCGGGAGTTAACAGGTGTATCAATAACATTGTTGAATATGAATACATTAAAATGATATGGCGATATAGTATCATGTGTTTGTCCCTGCTCGTATCGGTTCAATAAGAAAACCATATTGAATTATATGGATCACAAAAAAAAGAAGTGATAATACAATCTAAGTGCTAATACTGTGTGCGCCTAGCCAGTAGCCACGTATATGAAGCGAAGTGATTCTGACAATTTCCTAATGACAGCGAAATATTGGCAATCCATCAACATGTGTGTTCACAGATTTAGATATCTGTGGTGTTGGTCTTTTTAAGTTCGGAAACAGACTTTCAGTTTCCGAAAATATGGCCGAATGGATGCCCTCTGTAAGGACAGTGTTGTATTTTCGAAACGCCGCGCTAATGACGAAACATTTATATTATTCAACTCCTGAGGGCGCCATCCTAATTCTGCTGAAACATTTGCAAATAAACGCCGAGCCGATTATACAGCTCTGCAGGCCAGGCGCGTACGCAGGATTTTGTGAAGGGGGGTGTTTTAGAAATATTGATATAATTATTTCACTAACCATGCCTGCGCGAAGCCAGAGGTTTTTTGAAATTCACGGTTGAAAAGAACGCATTTCCTTGCATTTTTTTGAACACTTATTGCAGGTTTTTATTCTTAGTTCAACGTTGCAATTTCTCACCAGTAACTCATGTGTTAACACCAAATCTTAATACTGACTGAGTTTCAACCATAAAAACATCATTATATACACTGGCGTAGCCAGGTTATTCATATTTGGGGGCGAGAACTGAAAATGAACCGACAAGATTAATTTGAGTCAAGACATGCGTGCATAGCGCGCTTTTTTGACTTTACACCTTTTTTGGCACGATTGAGGTACATTTTGGCTCTAAACAAGCTTGTACCAACGAATATTGCATTTAGGTGACTGTTTTGCGCGCGTAGCGCGCGAACATTTTTCATATGTGTATTTTTGACCACCATAATTCCATGATCCCTCTGGTCAAATGAACCGACAGTGCCAATCTCAACCGACGCGACGTCAATATTGGGGGGGGGGGGGCGATCGCCCCCTCGCCCCCCCCCCCCCCCCCCCCTCTGGATATGCCACTGATTATATATAATCCGCAGACAAGATGGTTTTACCGGCGATCTCATTGGTTCAATGTGTGTCACATAACACGTGTTATTCTCCCTTTCAAGTTTAACAGACGGACAGAAAAAGGATCGACGCCTCATACTCATTTCAATTTAGTTTCTTTTAGTTTATCTATTTTTCTCTCTTTTCATTTTTATCCGTGGGTGGGGTGTTTAATAACCCTTTGAACCCTAGCTGTCCCCGCCTGATTGTAACTCTCACTGAGGGCAATGGCGTATCCAGGACTGTTTTGATGGGGGCCAACAAAAACCCTGAAGCCATCTTGTTGATCTTAAATATTTAAAAGTTGAACCTTAAACGCGCGAAAATCGAAGCGCGCAAAAATTGTGATTTTAACATTAAAAAGTAACTATGACGTTTTTAACGTCCCCCACATAATATTTAGTATAGAACATTTGGTGTGGTTTGAGGGCCATTATAATATAAAAATCTCTAAAAAACATGCGTGCGGAGCGCGCAAAATTTGGAGTTTTTGAACTAAAAGGGTAATGAAAAACTGTCCTGAAGCCATCTTGAAAAATGAAATATTTAAACCAATACGCGCGCGAAGCTCGCAAAAAATTGCATTTCTAACACTAATGGTCCAGTATGATAATAACGTCCCCCACATAATATTTAGAATTTGGTCTAGTTTGAGGGTCATAATAATGTTAAAACCTTTATTCGCGCGGAGTGCACAATTATTTTGAGTTTTTGAATCAAAATTGGTCATGGAAAACTGAAGCCACCTTGTTACGCTTAAATAATAAAATATTGAAATTAATACGCGCAAAGCGCACAAAAATTGCATTTTTAACATTATGGTCCAGTATGAAAATAACGTCCCCCACCTAGTATTTAGCATTTTTGGTGTGGTTTTTGCATTAAAACTTTGGTCCAGTATGATGTGTTTAATTTCCCCCACATATTTAGAATATTTGGTGGGTCTGAGTGAGGGCATAATGTTAAATCCTACATAAAATATCCGCGCGGGGCGCGCAAAATGTGTAACATCTTGGATTAAATTGGTCATGGAAAACTATCCTGAAGCCATCTTGTCAAGCTTGTATAATGAAACATTGAAACTAATGCCTGCGAGCGATGTACGCACAAATTGATATTTCTAACACTTAAATTGGTCCAACATAATATTTGGCATGGTTTGAGGGCCATTATAATTTTAAAACTGTAGAACCCCCCCCCCCCCCCCCCCCCCCCCCGGTTCTTAGTCTTTTCTCTTACTATTTCCCTTCTCCCTCTCACAAAATATTCAATTTTGGGACATATATGCGCGCGTAGCGTGCGAAACTGTTGCCAAAGATGTTGCAAATGACAATCTCAACCGACATAGTCATTACTGGAGGGGGCGATCGCCCCCGACCCCCTCTGGTTACGCCACTGCCTCTCCCCTGTCCCCTCTCCCCCTTTTCTTTTTCCTCCTCCTTTTCCTTTCCTCTCCTTTCCCCTTTTTTATTTTAGGACAGACCCAAGGGGGGTGTTTCACACCCAAAACACCCCCCCTGCGTACGCGCCTGCTGCAGGCACATTCCTCTGATATGTGGGAGAGACTTGAATGATAGTTACCGAGTTTGGTCATTGAAGAGATATTGAACCATTCTTAGGGAGTGTTCAGAAATATTTTGGTGGGGGGGGGGCGGGGGTTGGCAACAAAAAAAATTGTCGGTGTCTAAACTTTTTTGACCCCCCCTTTTACAAATTGACAAACTTTTCTGACCCCCCCTCCCCCTTTGACAGGGTGAAAAACTTTTTTGACCCCCCCCCCCCCTCCCTACTGTCAGATGTAGATAGACATTTGACTCAAGTTCTATGACGCTTACAGTCAGAACTGTGTATAGCTGGCAATCAATTTGCAACATTTCAAATTCCTGCACTTGAAACATTATCTTTCAAGCCTCCGAATTGCATTTTTCGGTGATTTGTATTTATCATGTTATGGCCATGCGTTTTGAACTCGCCACCCTTTGCGTTGCGTATCCGATTTTTAACGTTTTACGCCATATGCACTTCAAGTTAGCATTATTTACATATCACCCTAACTACTTGCCCTACCCCATAAAAAGTATACATTTTCTTAAAGGTTAAAGGAAATTCCATGAGGAATCCAATTAAGCTATTGAAATTAGGATAGGACCTAGTGGTAACATGTTATGATTCACAATGTTCAAAACAAAAACAAAAAAATCTTAAATTTATTTGAGATCCATGTAATTCTTATAGCTACCCATGACATAATATACTTTGAATTTTTGAATTCCTCAAGACATTACTAACAAGCAAATCTATGATTGTCAAGGGTTACTATATTGGTAAAATAAAATACCGGCTGATGAATGGGCCCCAATTTCTTTTAATTCTTTTTTTAGAGTTTACACAAATATTTTGTTAACTATGCCCCCTACACTGATTTAAACTGCATTTTTGAATTGCCCTTGTTGAGAGCTTTCCAAAAATGTATACTTTTGCTATCATTATAGATTGAATACTTTTTCCGTTAGAGTAATTTATATAAATTGGGGTTAATATTTGCGTTTACTGTGTAGCGAATAGGAAAAAAGCCGATGATCATGCGACTTATCCATAATTAATAGATACATAAGGTTGACTAATCTGTTAAAACACAGCCATAAAGACTATTAAATAACCTTTAAGAAGAGACCAAAATCATGTTTGTAGCTCATCCAGAGGTGAATTGATTCAAGTTTAAACGCACCGCATGGCACAATTTTTTCCCCCATAGAGTTTATGTGTACCACTCCCCCACCCTCCACTCCCACCCCCCCCCCCCCCCCCCCCCCCCCTCCGCCACCTCATCTGTTCCCAACTCAATCAACCACATCTCCCCCATTTAAGAAGTGATATGCTTCATATTTACAGGTTATGTAATGCAATTATTTAGCTTTCAAATGAGACCAAAACCATGACAATATGTTTTTTGCGTTCCCGAGTTGTCATGATTTGAGCAGAACACGATTCGGAAAAGCGCAACGACGCCACCTTTTTTGGGTGGCGATTTCAAAACGCCGTGGCCTTTTAAAAACGGTTTCTTTTTCCAATTGTAAAATAGTTACTCTTTGTATACAAGTCCTTCTATCTATCTACACAATACTTTCACAAAGATTTACGCGGAGATCGAAAAATGTGGTCAACTTGCTAGTATAAAATGTAAAAAATGGGTTCAAAATCACGCGTAGTGTGCAAAAAATTGAATCCTGTTGTTGATCACCCTTACCAACAGTTCTGAAGTAAAAATTGTGGACACTGGTTAGTCACATTTTGTATAACAAATCCTGCTGTCTGCACGTTGTTTTCACAAAGACGCGCGTAGAGCGCGCAGAAATTTGGTCAACTGCGTTCAAAATCACGTGTAGCGCGCGGAAATGTTCATTTAACCCTGTTGACGATCACCCTTATCAACAGTTCTCAAGTAAAAATTGTGGACACTGGTTAGCCACATTTTGTATAACAAATTCTGCTGTCGGCACAATGTTTTTACAAAGATTTGCGCGGAGCGTGCGGAAATCTGTATAATTTGTTATATAAATGTTAATATTGCAGTATTTTCTTGCGCGTAGCGCAGAAAATTTTGGTATTTTCCCGTTAACGACTACCTATTTGGCCTAACTTTTTTGACCCCCCTCTTGAGTAGGTAAAACTTTTAGTCCCCCCCTTTTTGAGACTTCAAACTTTTTAGACCCCCCCCCCCCGTTTTGGCCAACCCCCCCACCAAAGTATTTCTGAACACTCCCTTAAGGGGTCCTCACCTTTCCGACGGAAAATAAGATTTAACATTTTCATTGAGTTTAGTCCATAGTATGACGTGGTATGTTTGAAACTTTGAATCGTGTTTTGTTGTACAAAGCTAAAGAGGGCTGATTTTTCTGAATCCTTACAAGTTTAAGTTTAGATTTTCTAGAGATTTGATTTGATTTCAATATTATGTTTTCTTGTTTACTGTTTGGATGTTTTGAGTCGTGTAATGCCTTACTCTGTGACCCATTATTCCTTTCACGGGAAACGCAGTTCCCGCGTTCCCTAAGATTTCGTAGCCCTGTAAATACTCAATTTTTGTCCCCCCAAAAAACTGGGTCGAAAAACACTTTAGAGTTCATAGAATACTACAAGTCACGACTTTCAAATCCCCCTGGCTGGAAGATTTGCAAGCAAATGCAATCAAGAGCATCTTGTTAGGAAGTCTGGTGATCATATTCCGATATTCGAACATTTAAAGGGACATTGAGAGATGTATCGATATACTAAATGGGCAGATAACGTAAAGATAATCATTAACATAGCCAAAATCCAAAATATCATGCACGATGCAATACACAGGCATCTTCCGTGTAACATTGCCCCTACAAAGACAGTGGGACGTTCCCGGTGTAGTGAGCAAGAATGCTATCTTCCTGGGATAGTATCTTTGGGCGCAAAGTTGCGTGAGTTTCAACCGTATACACTGTGTAATTCTTTTCTAAAGACAGCTCGTATCCAGTTTCTTGGCATCAGGGAGCACTGTACCAAATCAATGCGCAATTCGTGTAATCCTATAATAGTTCCGGAAAAGCACGAAGACTAGGCTTGTAAATGTGAGGTTTTCGGGCAATTTGTTTCTCCGGGGATGGTATGTTTGTATTTAAATGAACGAATGGGACCTACCCGTTGCACCAACAATGATAAAATACGATATTTTTAATTTATCGACCTAAATAGTGCCCAGGGCGTAAGCACCTGCCTAAACGGTGAACAGGCATGCCAGAAAACGTGAAAAAGTGAGGGCGCTATGTGCAGGTCCGTAGCGGAAAATTTAGCTTAATAACTCCTCATGAAACAAGGCTTAAATTAAAGTTGAGATGTTACTGAAAATGGTCATAGGTGACAAGTATGCCATAAATGTAACCGGAGGGTAGAAAAGGTGTCTTGAAATATGGCACTTTTACACGTATTTCAATGAGAGAGATATTTGGTGTGGTGCTCCCATCATCGCGTGTGTGTTGGCGTTATGAATGTGAGCGATGCGGACTTTATATTACCATGAATACCGTAAGTAGACGAGTAGTATTATCAGGGAGTTTAATAATAGTAATGGTATTATATGGGAAGATTGGCTTCAAATTCGAATCAGACAAAGAAGATCTGACATACATAATCAACAGATCAGACAAAGAAGATCTGACATACATACATCATGAACATCAACAGATCGGGCTAAAATTTGATATAAATAAGCTTAGGTTTTAATTTAAAATGTGGTAACAATTTGTATGACAATTTGCAAACATTGCACATGTTGCAAATGCAAGTCCAATGAATGCCAATACTATGTACAGGAAACCCATACGTTGGTGGGGTTTTTTTCTTTTTTTCCTTCTTCCCTATGGGGACAGATAGTGAAACATGCAAAATACCCTAGGCTATGATGAATAATACCAACTGATGACAAATATCACTAGTATGATTTGTTGTACTAATTAGTATTAGTAATACTAGCCTGCCCTAGGGGATGACAATGTCATGATAGGACCTAGTATAAGTTATAGTCTATTTGGATCACTGTTGGCTATCACGAGGTCGAGACAGTGATGTAAGCATGTATAGGTCGGGGCGGACTGTATAGGTCGGGGCGGACTGTATAGGTCGGGGCGGACTGTATAGGTCGGGGCGGACCTACGTCATGCCGGTGAAAATAATCAAATGCCGGTGAAAATAACTTGCGCAGAATTAAGGCAACCGCACATTGCGACTACTGCGAATCAAGTGCGTAACGCTCAGTGTTGAGTGCTTGCATCACTAGTTGCCAAGCAAATTTGCTAAAAATAACTCAAGT
>JAYJML010000622.1:0-20362 GCA_035610835.1 Ophiura sarsii
AATGTGATACCAGGTTTCTAGATAATATTTGTGTTTATGAAATGTCAGCCTGGTCCTCACAAACATGATATAAGGCCAAAAAAAAGTTGCCTCCCCCCCCCCCCGACCAAATGTTTGCAAATTTGTTTGGGTCAGGATTTCTTTTTAATAACAGTAGTTGAAAATTTAGCAAAAACATCAGGACAAATAATTTATTGCTGGGATTTTGTACTGAAACTAACCTGAATCTACTAATGTTTCACCCTTTGGCCTGGTGATTTTGCATCACCGTGCATATTTCCAAGGTGGGCTGTAACTTGGACAAAAGTATTCACCCTTGGATAGAAAATACGGCCAACACTGTGTTTTCCTTTCCCTCTCTTTTACAGTTTAAAAATATATTTTCACGAAAGGGCAACACAGCAATTTATTATTTTGGCCGAACTATGAATATAATAAAAACAGTTTCTTGATATCTTTCTTGTTTCCTTTCTTTCCCCCCAAGGTTGGCTTCATAGACTTCATAGTTCACCCGCTGTGGGAAACGTGGGCGGATCTGGTATTCCCAGACGCTCAGGAGATCTTAGAGTATCTTGAGAACAATAGAGATCATTACTATGCGCAGACGGAGGACAGTCCCACGCCGGAAGAATCACAAGACAGGGACGATCGGGACAAAGAGAACACCCCGACTGGGGGTACCGGCGGATACGAGGAGAGGGATCAATTTGATCTGACTCTGGAGGATTGCGAGGGGGAGGCGGCGGCAGAGCAGGACTATCATCAGAAACGGAAGAGCTCAGAAGAGGTGCGAAAACTGTCCAAAGAGTTGAACCAGCGGGATATTCAGGGGTGTAGCACACAGGAGAGAAGAGCCAGCCAGGAAGGGAAAGACGATTGTGGGTACGCCTTCTCGAATCTCACAAATAGCAACACGAGGGAGACTGATATTTGATGGGAAGGGGGAGGGGTCAATTGTGGGATTCTGGCTATGCTGATTTGTGTTTAATTTTGTAAATGTTAATTATATATATAGCAATAATGTTGCTCTTGCATTTGTTTATTGAATACATTGAAAATCAATAATATTAACTACTTATTGTTAAAAAATACCTCAATGCAAACAAACCTGAAATACCTCTGATCACCAATGTTTCAAAAAGTAATTTTGTCGCCCATTTACAATATCCCTTAGCATAGCCATCTTCACAATTCATAGCACCCAATACTATGTATTATTATGATTCAGAATGGAAGTCTCTAAAATGACTCTGAAATTATACAAAATTGGTAAAAAGAATATAATTTGCACTAATATTGTTTGATAATTTTCATTTAATAACCATTTAATTAAAATTTCAGCAAAATAAACCCCTACTTTAGGAGCATTCCCATAGAGATCAGGGTATCAAAAACACTGTCCTTAGCATAATGCCTTTGTAGATTTTCGTTATAACGCTGTCAGCTTGTTCACATTTGCATCTATTTTGTGCATGTCACTTAGCTCATCAATATGATAATTAGATGCATAACATCACTGTTCTGTCAAAAACCTTGTATGTTTTCCGGCCCTTCAGCATGTATAAAGTAATACTGCCCAACTGTTATGCATATGAAGTGTTGCTGTATACATGTTCAGGGGCAAGAGCACTTACAAACTTTTAATAGATGTGTTTTCTGGCCCTTGAACATGTTTAGAGCACCTAGCCCAATGTTATACATAAAGTATTGCTTTATACATGCTGAAGGGCCGGATGGAGATGGAAGGTTTCGACAGATCAATGACGATAACATAGTTGATATGAATTAACATAACATGGTTTCTAATTGATTTATTCAGGGTGTTCACAACTCGATTAGGCAACTACGAGTCATAGTGGAAGGGGACAGCCGAAAATAGGACACACTCTAAGGAGAACAGCGCCCTGGGTGGATTGTGATCTGCCATGCCATATGCTCAATCACCATGAGTCGAGGGTCAACAAAATGATACGAACAATAACATGTCTTCACTTAAGGAGAACAGCACCTTCAGTGTAGTATGAACTGCCAAGCTATTATACTCCATTATTAGAGGGCCAAGGGTCACCCGAATGACTCAAACATGAACAAATCTGCATCTAAAGAGAATACCTGCGTCTCTGGTGTTGCATGAACAGCCATACCTTCATGTCAAACGTCAAGGTTCAATGGCGCCCTCTGTGTAACCTTAACTGCTCATGGTCAAAGGTCACATCGGCCCAAACCTAAAGTTGTTTTTTACTGCACAAAAAAGATAGGAGACAATGTGCAGCAACAATGATCAACCATCCTGGATGGGTCTCATGCTAATCATATCCACTCAAAGTTCAACATTGAAGGTAGTGATAAGGAGAAAGAATTTGAATGAGTTTGTACTGCAAAACTTTCGGAGTAACCCAACTCTGTCTTAAGCAGATGGAAGCTGGTAAATGACTGATTGATGACTCATGCTCATTTGTGCCCAGCAACAACAGAAAAATACCACCCGATTGGTCCAATAAAATGCAATGTGTTGAACAGACGTCACGCTGCACCACAGGAGGCACACAGTGCGCCCTATCGCGTCACACGGTGTACAACCCTGCGTGAAATTACCGAAGCATTGATGTTACCTGCAGAGGACGCTGTTGATGTTATCAGTAGAAAGTCATATATATACATCTTTGAAGTCCCTCTCCCTGCTGAAGTGAATTGGTAGAAGATGTACTCCTAAAATTGTGTATGCAAAGTGTGCATGAGATTTGCATTTTGTAGTAGCTGTACACACAGTGGGTAGAGTTAGGTGTATTAGAACAGTGCATCATGACTAAATTATACACTATGATTTAATCAGTTATTCTGTCTAAGTCTTCATATGACACTTGTAGATCCTTGTCATTGGATTGATGGATTTTAATATTTATCGACATTGGTAATCTGTCCCATTTTATTGAAAAATATTTCATTTGTATGATTTGTATCACTTTTAATCCATGTTATGCGATCCATTAAACATGCGTTCCACCCCCATTTTTCAACTCGACCTGGTTTTCGTGAAAAGATGATGTAGCTATTGCATGTGAGCTTTTGTTTTGACTATGCAAGTGCAATGTTGACCATCACTCTCTGGTGGTCATAATCTTCGACTCAAAAACTGTCAACCGACGTGGGTTGATTTGTTTCGGTAACATATCGAGGGTCCATCTGCAATAACTGCCAGATGTTATCATATGTGGTAGCCAATAGGAGACCCTTGATATAAACTAAAAGTAACACAGGGCAACTATAGCAGATATCGTAGTTATATCCTTTATGTGAAAAGGCCATATGTGACCATCCACCACAAACCAAGTGTTTCAGAGATATGGCTTAATAAACTCAAGATGTGAAAAGGCCATGTGACCATCCACCACAAACCAAGTGTTTCAGAGATATGGCTTAATAAACTCAAGATGTGAAAAGGCCATATGTGACCATCCACCACAAACCAAGTGTTTCAGAGATATGGCTTAATAAACTCAAGATGTGAAAAGGCCATGTGACCATCCACCACAAACCAAGTGTTTCAGAGATATGGCTTAATAAACTCAAGATGTGAAAAGGCCATATGTGACCATCCACCACAAACCAAGTGTAAAGTCGACAGGGCTTTTCAGAGATATGGCTTAATAAACTCAAGAAAATCTTCAATAAAAAACAAAGAGTTTTCAAGTAGTTGGGGGTCTAAGGGATATTTGGTTCAAATTCTTCTAAAAGCACAAAATTTGGTCCATATGTTGCTCATACCATACTCTTTTGATTTTTGATGGATGCCAAAATTTGAGCCTTTTGGGACTGCCAAAATGGCCAATTCCAATATGGCGCCATACTGGGGGATCAAAAAAACAAATTGCTTCAATTAAGCTGAGAAGCATACCAAATTGTTTGTCTGAGCATATGGATTCCAAAAATGTATAGTTTGCCCCACTTTCGATGTGTGGTGAAAAGGTTGTTGACCTTTGCTTTTGGGGTCAAAATTTGAACATGTTCTGATTTTGACAAACGATATCTCAAATTGTTCGTCAGATCACAAGGGTTCAAGAAATGGTAGTCTTTACCACCTGGGGTCGATTTTGTGCCTTATACAGGGTCAAAAGGTCACAATCCCTATATACGCGCCTATACAATTTGACCTTTTGACCCTGTACAAGGCACAATAACGGCTCAAAGTGGTAAAAACTACCATTTGATCTGACGAACAATTTGACATCGGCTCATGTTCAAATTTTGACCCCAAAAGCAAAGGTCAACGACCTTTTCACGTTTTGTGTTTCTTGCTAGTGATGAGAAAATAAATGTTGCTGAATTTTGCAGCTGTTATACTTTTCACAGCCTATTTGATAGATTTGCGTACGCTTATGGGTCACTAAAAATATATATGACGCACTGCTGAACGCAGAATACATCCTAGACTAGATACAAATCTTGCTTAAACAGTGTTGTTACGCTTTATTCCATTGTGGACTTGTTTCAAGTCTAGTCTCATTTGATTCAACAGTCACTATACTACCAAGATATGGCCATGTAATCTATCAAAGCTTGTGAATTGTCCAATTTATCATGCAAATTCCATTTTGAAAACCAGTTACGTATTTATTGAAGACTATAAATCAGGCTCAATTTCTGCAGAAAATGAAAAGGTGAGATGTTCAAAGGAAGATGTAAACGACTCTTCATGTGGCCTCAGTTAGTGATCCCCTCTTTATTCTAATTAATTTACACATATGTCCTGTATACTTATACTTAAATATTTACACCTTTTTTTTTTTATTGCCAAAGTATTTTGGTATGTAAAGAGCGTGAATATTAATTCAGGAAATATTCCATATTCATCGCATTCTAATGGCACTTATATTACCTTACCCAAAGAAGATTTATTGTGCAGTCCAGCATGCATCACTTTCATCACAAGACCACTGGTTTCTGTCACATGTCTCTACTGGTTCCCATCGACATTACTTTGCAATGAAAGGCATAATGTTGTTAAATGAGGGTCTTTAAGAAAATCCTGCTGCAAGGAATGTGACTTAAATTCAGTCTTCTTTGGTTTTCTTTTGGTTTTAAAGACCCTTTATTTTTTTTAAATAACACCTTTTTATAAAGATGCCTATCTTAACCATGTAGGGTGGAAGCCAGAACACATGTTTTGCACTGTTTATTTTGGGCAAAAGCCCTGTTGGCACTGTAGTGGGGCTAAGCATGCTGGACTGCACAAGAAATCTTTGTTATTTACCAATATTATCTATATACTGTAAAGCATGTATCTTTGCATCTTCTAAGACTCACATTTTTTGCAACATGAAATTGTTTGTGAATCATTCATTACATTTAAAGAAATTGTGATCATGAAACGTTTTCATCAATTGGTTAATGTGTAAAAATTATTTCATGCATGCAAATTTGTCATGCTTTACAGTATTATTTGTACATTGATGATAAAAAGCTAGTGGGAGTGTTCCCCCTCCCCCTTTCCTCCCCCATCCCCCACCCTCTCCTTCCCCTTCACCAATCAAATAATGTGCAATGATGTATTGATGTGAATTGTTGTAGATCATACAGACAGTGAAGAAAGTTCCCAATTACTTGAATAATGTCTGTTTGTAAATATTGATATTTTTTATAATAAATTGATTAAATAATAGTTATTTTTATTAGTTGATTATCATAGGTTATTATGTTTGCTGTTATTTGTGTTCTGAATGGGCCGCTGAGAATGTAATTAGCAGTGTGGTGGGTTGTTATAATGAGGTGCGATTATTAGAATATGCGCTGATTTCACGATAGGCTGGGTATTCGCTCTTTGTACATTGTACGGATCCTACATTTGCGAGGAGAGACTTTGAACTGGAATCAGACTGAATGAAAGTGTTGCATCATTTCACAATGTCTCACTGCCATGAGCAGTCATATTGCGTGGAGAGAGAGTAGGACTAGTAACAAAACGCTATCGAATAGTCCCATTCTATGCGGTACCAGTTCGAGACTCTCCTCACAAATGACGGATTCGTGCAAAGAGCGATTGCAAATTAGCAGCTTGGTTATCCTAGTAGGGATGAAGGAAGGGGAGTATAACTGGAAGGGGAGGGGAGGTAAAGAGAGGGAAATTGTGTCAGAATTGTTATGCATCCAGGTTACAGGTTGGACATTTCATGTATCTGTATTTTCCTGAGCACATGGTGTGGATGTTAAATTCAAAGGGTTATGATGGTAATGACTTTGTGAAAAAAGGTCAGTTGTTCTTCACTTATAGCTATGTATTGGTTGAATGTCACTCTAAATTGAGTTATAGAAAACAGAAAAATCAAAACATCCTTTTAACATAAGTGGGCTGATTTAATACATCTTGTTAATAACAATGTTATCTGTACTTTTCCCTCAAATTTTCATCGTTAAACATTCACTGAAATATAAGTGTGTTTTGATTCTCTAATATTTTGCATTTTGAAATGCACTGAAATCCGTGTTTTTATTCATTCATCAAGATGACATTTTGTGAGCTCAGTCTTTTATAAATTGCCAATTTTCCCCTTTTGATTAGCAATTCATCTTTTATATTATTTTTGCCAAAGATAGTTCAATTTTTGTTTCTTAGTACTTTAATTGCATTCAGGGTAATTGTGTTAAAGTTGTGCATGCAGCATTGTCCTCAATAAATTGTCAAGTGTGCAGTTAACCCCCTGAGAACTACCTGCCGATTGGTCAGAAAGTAGGGTTACATTATCCGTTACACCAATCAGAGACAATGTTAGAAGAATTAAGAGTCCTGATAAAGATGGGAGTGAAGTATTTTATAAGCAGTATTTTAATTGGTTATTAAATGAGTAGGGTAAAGTCGCCAGTTTTCGGTCACTTAAGCCGCGATTCATTCTATTTTATTATCAAATCAATAATTATGCTTCTACTTTTTGTCAATAATTTCAACATAATAACCCTCACAATATACCAAGAAATTATCGTTTAGTGACCGTTAGTTTCGCAACGCGAGTGAAAACAATGGCCTCGGTGACATACACGATTTTCGGTCACAGTGGTTCCTAATTTCAGTCACAGTGGTTCCTAATTTCGGTCACAGAGTATCGGTTTGTTCGTTGCAAGTTCATCATGATTATAATAATTATGTAGTTGTTTTTATACAGGGTGTATCAGAAAGAACTGTACCGAGGCAATATGATTTATTACGGTATGAATTCGATTGATATTGTTCAAACCGTTTTCACATATATCTTGCACAAACGCCCAGCTTTCATAAACATTTAAAATTTTCAGCATCGGACATTTCTGATGGAAAATATAGACTTTCTGGTAAAGTTGGTAGATTTCAATTTTGGTCGAAACGATCAATTTAAAAATCTGTGAAATTACTAACCCTACCTGAGATATCCATAGGACAGGGTTTATTTTTGGTCGCCATATCTCAACTTTTGACATAACTTGTATAACTATTTATTGTTTGCATACTTTTGTGGGTGAAATTTGGAGATAAATTCTGATTTTCAATCCGCAAATAAACCAGGATTTGTTCTGCTTGAGTGGTTTTAACTTTCCTTTCTTTGGTGGTAGTTTTGAATATTGCTTATGTGGTGTGGGCTACATTGTTTGAAATGTTGGGTAAGTGGTAGAGAGGATTGATTGAAATTGAAAATACGTTTTTCATCGATTTTCGATTATGTCTTGCCACACAAAAAGAAAAAGAGATATCTCAATGAAATTAACATATAATATAGGAAACATGTTGACCTTTATATTGCAGGTGTTTAAATTTAAAACAATAATCATTTTGTATTTTTCATGTATTTTAGAAAAACGGTACAGTTCTTTCTGATACACCCTGTATTATAATCGTTTCGTATATTATACATGAACATGAGTCATATTAGAATATCAGTGTTTGTTTTCGTTCGGTTTTATTTCTCATGAACTTGTTACGAGGAAATTAAAATGTGAATGCTTTGTCGCGTGGCGATCGCATCCCTGGGTGATAGCGCACTGAATCATGATCAGGTCTGTTATGTACAGCATGTCCCCAAAATATGTGACTGAGGTATATTCTCTCTTAGATTACACAAAAAACCCTAAAGAAGTGATTTACTTTATTTTCTTAAGTTATCAGCTCTCATGTTTTTTTGGAGCCAATGTTTTTCGGGACATGCTAGTGTTATTTTATATACCCAAGCAAGCAATAGAATTACTGTACATAAAGTTGTACAAATCAGATTCATTTTCAGGTGTGTTTTTTTTCTGCAGCAGCAAGTAGTTGGTATTACAGTATTTCTGTCTTATTTTTCATTATTGAAGTATGGCGACAAAAAACCCACATTTTGTTCTACTGGGGGACAACCTTTTCAGATTGGGTCAGTTAGTTGACTTTTTTTTCAAAATGAAAAAAATAATCATGAAATTCTATAAAAAATGTGGGGGTGGACATTTTCAAGAATTAGGTCGGTATTCATTGGCATGTTACCCCCTGCAATGGGCAAAGTTGGTTACCTCAAACACCACAGAGAATATACAGCTGTTATAACAACTCGGATAGATGGTAGAGTATTGTAGAATTTATTACCACGGATAATGGCTCAAATTGATGGTTAGAAATGGCTGGAAATTTGAAGGGCATGGATCCGTAAAAATAATGCATTATTTCATTATCATTGAAATGATTAAAATGAATGAATAAATAAATAAAAATAATCATGCCTAATATTGGTTGAGTAATCCTTGAGTTAGACATTGAAAGTTAGTAAGGTTTATGAAAAATATGTTTTGTATAATGGTAAAACTAATAGCCGTGTGGAAAGTGTTAAAGCTAGCATTATGAAATACTCTACATGTTGGTAAAAGCTGTTCTCAAAAAGTTTGAGATTGATGTTGCGTTAATAATGATGTAAAAACGATGAGTTTTGCAATCAATTTTTATTTTGTGTTCATAATAACTGTACACACTGTATGCAAGTATTTATTATAATAATGATGAGGCTACAGGCTTGTAATCATAAGCTATATTGTGTATTCTCTCGGCCTCAAAAACAAAAAATGTTGTGTACATAACTTTTATAAATACCTCTATCAAATCCTCCCCATTGCGGGCGCTTTTGAGTTGGACGGGTTTATTTGTGGTGTGTCACGTTCCAAGCACACAATTTGTATATATGAATTTAAAAGGAATATATAGGGTGAGTCAGAAAGAACAGGCATTTGAGACCTGTTACCACAAAATGAGCGTTAAGTCGCCAGTGTGCATTAGGAGAAATGGTCCAATAAACATCCCAAAAATCCATTTTAATTTGAACAACACTGAGCAACATCGTTTTAAAGCTTGTTCTCAGAGCATTTTGAATCTCGACAAACTTAACTAACCCTCATTTTGTGATGACAGGTCTCATTTTTTTGGATAATTGTCACAGAATTTTAGGCTTCATAATCAGTTACAATTACATTACAATGCTGGAAAGCTCACAGTTTCAACTTAAATTGTAAAAGTCAGCCAGCCATTTACTATTACTATTATCATGCATTGCCATTCTGTTGATCGGTTCTAATCAATACTATAAATGTAAAACAAGGATCGATTCCGAAATTCCTTCTTTATTTTAATACACGCAAACAATTGTCGTTTTACAGTTCCTGTTCTTTGTGACTCATGACTCACCCTGCACGTAACCTGTATTGTGATGACCCGTTGTAAATATACCCAGCCCCAAGAAATTCAACCTGTCATTCAGCAAGCAACACAAGGATTATTATCAAAAAAATGTGTATATAATATAATATAAATATAAATACATTAAAGTTATTATAGCTATGTGTATGTACAGTTAGTACATTGTTATTTACAATAAACTAATATAATTTACAACTTCAACAACAAACAATGTGTTATGATTGCTTATTCTGTATTCAGTGTTTTCACTCATCCTATACAAAGGGTGAAATTCCCTTCACTTTTGATTTTCACCAAAAAGATTTTCTCAAGAGTGAAAAATGTTGACAATTTCATTGTTTTACTGCCCAAAACACTGCGGGAGCACACATTCTGCCCATCATTTTGGTTTTTCACCCTCGAGAAATAAACCCAGTGAAATTGCTGTATTGACTCTTTTCATGCGGCAGGCAGGCTGCAGACGACATTCCAAATGTTTCAAAAATGTCAAAATTATTGAATCTCATTACCATATTTGGATCACCGTGAGAAATGCATTAAAATAAGTACAGTTGAAAATTATCTGGCGATCTTGACAAATGCTTCCATAGTAGAATGCCAACATGGACAGATACATTTTCTTTCCATGTCGACTTGGCAAGTTAACCTATCACGCCATGACGACATCAATTTGTTGAGAAGTCGAATTGGCAAGTTAATCTATCTCGCCATGACGACATTTACTTTATGTAAAGTCAACTTGGCAATATAGTATATCTCACCATGTTGACTTTAAGGTTTTTAACTTGACATGGGAAGAATATTTGACCATGTCGACATAATACTGATATTATTTTGACATAATACTGATATTATGTCGACATAATACTGATATTATGTCGACATAACACTGATATTATTTTGACATAATATTGATATTATGTCGACATAACACTGATTATGTCGACATAACGCTGATATTATGTCGACATAACACTGATATTATGTCGACATAACACTGATATTATGTCGACATAACACTGATATTATGTCGACATAACACTGATATTATGTCGACATAATACTGATATTATGTCTACTTGTCTAGATATATTATCTCACTATGTCGTCAAGTTGGATGGCACTTGGATGCTTCTGTACAATGGGTTATCGCGACTCCATTTGAAATATACACTCTGTGTCAGTAGCGTAGCCAGAGGATGCAAGGGGAGAGGCAGCGGGAATTCGGGAAGGGAAAGAAAAGGAGACAAACAGGGAGGAAAGGGAAAGGAAAGGGACACAAGAAGAAAGGAAGACAGGCAAATTAGTTGGAAAAGTCAGATTTTAGAGAAACATTAACGTAGAATTACAGATTTCAAAGATAACATCCGTCTCGTCAGATTTCAGAGAAACTTTAAACCATAGAATCGATCACAGTTTTCAAAAAGAACATCTCGATAAGTTTGATTTCAGGGAAACATTAATATAGAATAACAGATTTCAAAAATGATATCATCTAGATAAGTCAAATAAGTCAATAGCAGATAAGTCAACAAACTTAATATTGCGTGAACATGTATGTGATGGATATCAGTCGTAGATAGCCCGTGTAAATAGAAAGAGAATATCAGCAGTAAATAGCAATTGAATAATACAACGTGAATGTAAAAAGTTATCAGCAGTAGATAGCAAGTGAATATACGATGTTGACCCGTCAATGACAAACATATAGGCAGGGAAAGACAGGACAAAATACAAAAATCAAACTTCCTTTTTCCTCTTACTTCCTCTAATTTTCCTTTATTTCAGTCATAACTTTGTTGTTCATATGTTTCAGAGATTCCCTCTTTTCTCTTTTTTAAACAAGTGGTGACCTTTTTAGAGAGAAAGTGTGATACGGCCAACAAAAAAGCTGCTTGTTTGTCCACGACCGACCGACCGACCGTGTACTATTGCCCCGACCGTGTAATCTTTTTTTCTTTTTTTAAATGTATTTTTTCTTTTTTCTTTTTTTTAAAACTTTTTTCTTCAAAGTCATGTATATGGCCTTAATTGACCCCTCACGTGACTCATGATGTGATCCCATACCATCCATATGTTTAGTAGGCCTATTATGTTAGTTACTTTGGGTCAAGTATGGGTCATCCAAAATATCTGACACGGTTCAGAATTCGGCGTACTGGCTAGGACTGGGCCAGAACAACCACCACAAAAAAGAAAGAAAGAAAAAGAAGATAGAAATCCGACCTACCGACCCTATCTTTTGAGGAGGAACCTCTATGGACAAACAAACAACTTTTTCTTTTGGCCTAAGGTAAGTTTACATAATACATTCTCATGTTTTTTGTCTACCCTTGCTCAAATAGATTCATTGACTCATCCCAATCTTTCAAACCACTGCATGTAGGATTCGCAGGTTTTTATCCAATTGCTGGTTTACTATAAAAAATACAAACTATCTACCAACAACACAGGCTTCATTTTACAGATAACATTGATCTTCTGATTAAATTACTAAACCCTGTTAAAATAGTTAATGAAAGTCAAAAGAGAAACCGTAATAACTTTCCAAAAAATATCTTCCACTATTTTCTGTTGAGACTATTCTCACATCGAACGATGATTGATCCGTTAAGGTGAAGCATTACATTGGTCAGTCAGGGCCATATTTTATACAAATTAAGATTAGTGGACCTATAATAATATGACTGGTTCTTTAACTCTTCTCAAGCATTGTCCGAAATTGAGCTATCGCATATTAAGTAGGACACAGGTTCAACGTATATGCCATTGGTCCTCTTTGAAATTCAGTGTTAGAAATGATTGTATAGATTGTTTAATCAACTCCACTGAAAGTTTATTCGTCATTAACCGTTCGTCGCATTCAGTTAACGCGACCTCGTATACTCAATTTAATCTTCGGAATATTCCAACGAGTACGGGCACATGTCCGGCAACGTCTGCGTGGCGTTGTAATCCGACCGCTGGTGGCGTTTCACGGATCATTTTAAGGGTGCATACCACTATTACGCGCTAACGCGTGTTTCTATGGGAAAGATGCCTCGGGAAAACGGCAATATATTGAGTTACCTTGCGACTCATATAGTGAAATCTTGTAATATTTATTAACACACATAGATCTTACCTGGGTCAAAAACTCAGATGGGGGTGACCGTTTACATTTTTCTATATTTCCCCCTTTATACGGAGTAGTCTTTTTTAACACGAAATTAGACCTTGTAGCCCGTTGTGACCAATGTGTATCCCTCCGCCAAAATTTTCAAATAAAACAGTAGATGTATACTCTTTTCATTCGAATTATCTCAGGTACACTTCAGTGAACAAATAAAGACCAAATTCAATCATTTTGAATGACATATCATGTCAATATTAACCATTCTTTCCGTTATTTAGGAACTACATTCGTGATCGCGATCGACGGAAGCTGGGCGTTGGACTGTAATAGTGGTGTGCACCCTTAACTGGCGTCGTTAGAATGCCTAACTTAACAGTGTAGGTTTTGGTAAAAATGCCTAACTTATCCTATTATGAAAACCGATGGTGGCGTTTACGGTTAATGCCTAACTTAACACTGTATAGGTTTTGACGCGAGTGAAAAATGACTGACTTATTTGTTTCAATTTTACATAGCTAACACTTCAAAGGTGCCATTCATAATACTAAATTTAAAAATAATTATAATTATAAACGTGAAAATATCTTCAACTTTAAAAACCCCCGGTATTTTTAGGTGAAAACTTACAATTTTGAACTTTGACCTCTAATTTCCAAAGAACGATGATATTTATATATTTTTTGTTTATATCAGCGAAATTATAATTATGTATTGAATCAAATTCCGAAATATAAAGACCATTGGTTGTATTTTAAGCCGTCTAGACTCAATTTACTCAAGAGGGGATAATTCCGTGCATGCATTTTCAATGGATTTCATATGCGCGTGTTGAGCGGTACTCCAGGGTGAATCAACCTGCAGAGCCCCCCGGGTGCGACCGCCACTCGTTTATACGTGCGTGCACATCTTAATAAACTAGTTTTTTTTAAAATAAAAATCTATTGACCCTCGTTTTTAAATGCTATTTTTAGGCATTTTAATCACTCTAACGTGCCTACTTTTTGAACATTGACCTTGAAGTTAAATTCCGTTTACGGATGACGTCGTTGAAATGCCTAACTTACTAGTCGGTGTAATTTGATGTGAGTGAAAATGCCTAACTTAAGTTCTATAATCATACCGCTGGTGGCGTTTATGGATCAGGTGTCGTTAAAATGCCTAACTTAACATTACAAGGATACCTTACTATGAAAAATGTAAACAACCCAAAAAACCAACCCAAAAACTATTATATTTATGTCTTCAACTTGCCAAAAATCAGTAATTTTTAAATAAAAAAAATACAATTTTGAAAGAGCAATTTTCGCAAAGACGTCGTTGGGATATCGAATTATTTTCTGTTTCCACGTATGTAATCACAATTATGTTTTATGAGGATATCCAATTTGCCATCAGTTGGATATTTAAGCCAATTTTCAAAGAAGAACATCTTGATTCGCCTTCCGGTGTCAATATAGTTTAATAGAGTTACAATAAAAATGTTATTTTCGCAAATCTTTTAGGTCACACTTTGGGGGAAGAGAAGAGTCGCAATTTTATACAGCGGCAAAATCAAATCAATCATACTTGGAAAATAATTAAACGCAGAGTCCTCAATATAAGGGGTTGAAATTGGTTGCGACCACAAAATAATTAGTTTCAAAATAAACAAAATAAAAGATAATTAATAATTAATAATTAAACGTCACCTCGTCCCTTTTTTAATCCTCCAACAGGAAACTCAAAATCGATTGTGAAGGGCCTAAATCGATTGGGACTGAATTCAACATTTTATTCTCCATGATTTTCTTTTGAATTTAGCGCGAATTATTATCCATACACGATTGTTGTTTTATATAGGGATATGCACATTGTACATGCACACTGCTGGCTCGCGCCGAGCACAGCCAGCCAACGCACCTGTTCGGCGCGGGAGCGTTGGCATGGTTACGCATGCAGACAATAGAGTACGCACTTGAAAGCGTCTCGGTTTATTCACGCTGAAAATAATGTCAACACTTTTCGCTACTTAAAATTATTGTTTTAATTGAAACCTCAGCATTAGCATGATTAGGCTTCATTAATTTCTAATAATTTCTTTAAATAAAGAAAAGTTTCTCGTCCCCTCGTGCATCTTTTTTTCAAGAATTCTGCAATGTTCTTTTTTCTCTTAATTTTTTTCATAACCTTTTTTGGTAAAATATTTAAAAAGCTGACATCTTGGTATATATTTACCTTAGTCCAATGAGCATTTTAAAGCAGGTTTTTTGTGTGTGTTTGTTACCCAATCACCTAGAACCATGTAATAGAAAGATTAACAAAGTCCTCGTCTTCTTCAAGTTACGGAACGAATTAGGCAATACCGTGCTGGTAACGGTGCATTGTTTATTAAGAAAAGTGCCCTCATCCTCCTTTTTTCAAAAGTTAGGACGAGAAACTAGTTTTTATTTTTATTTTGCCTAAATTTACATTATCTCATGTACAGACATCTAACAGACAGGATATAGGCACTTTTGTCGTTGTTGTGTTTCCCTTTGAGCGACCGACCCTAAAATCTCAAAAATCAGGATGGTATTTTTGTTTTAATGAATTCAATTTTATCCAATATGATTATTTTCTGCTTGAAATGAATATAATACGTTTGCTTGCTTTTATTATCACACTAGAAACATAAGTCAAATTGACATTTACCAATTTTGTCTTGGTCACGAACCACGATCTGTCAGTAATATTTGTCAGCATAAAAAAAGGGGAAAAAAGAAAAAGAAAAGAAAAATCGACCGACCGACAGATTTTAAGATTTGTGGCCTTTGAGTGTAATAGAGGCATTGAGAGATACGTATAGGAGTGTGCCCTCAATTATCCTGGAAATCAGGGGTTTTGTTTGCATCAAAGTAATACTTAGGCATATACTAACTACCATCTGAAACAGTTTACCAACATTCGCCGTTTATCATATAAAATTTCATGATTTTCTATGATCATATCGAAACTAGGTGCAGAATTCGGAAGTTATGCGATCGTTTCACATGCATACTTTCGCGGCAAATCTCAACCCGGAAGTGCCGTTATTTGCTTATTTTGCATGAAGGCGATGTCAGAATTGTATGACATTTTGGATTTGATCTATGTTGATGATTATCTTTACGTCATTTGCTCATTTAGTATATCCTGAGACGAATATACCTGTATAATTCGTCTCAGGTATATCGATACATCTCTCAATGCCCCCTTTTCAACTCTCACAATGGGACATTCCCTCGAAACTTGTTATTGCTGATAAAGACAGCTTGTGGTACAAAATATCCAAAGCGAATTGCGCCACCTATTGTCGAAGCTCCCAGCTGGCTACGGTCAACGTTGTCGAAACAGGATTCACTATGAATCTCACTATGAATCTCGTTTCCAGCAGCTTGGTGCTAAGCATAGATGAAAGGAACCGACAATTTGGAACCCGGTAGTAAATTTTAACGGAATAAATCGTATTGGAAACTGGAAACCAATGCTTAGCACCAGGCTGCCTGAAACGGGATTCATTTACTAAGAACAATAATAACTGAAGGCTGACAGCAAAATTGTTAACTTTATTTGTTGGGAGTGGCTGTTTTTAATTCAACCAGCATGCTTATATAGGCTTTTTAAGCCTGGCCCGAGCAATTTGCTTGAGTCTGGTCCCTTCAGGACCCAAGCGTGTGTCCGTACGGACCGACCGTGTAAACATAGCTATCGCTTTCCCTTTTTCAGAATGTTTTTTATTGTATAATTATTTTTTACTCATTCAACAAAAATATCTATCTATTATCTTTTTTATTTTTTATTATTGAATTTTTAATAGGCCTATTTTAAACAACAAAAAATCCCGCCTCAAGATCGCCATTTAAGTTACGTACGATTGGGATATATGTTGACCCCCTTCCCTTGTTACGTACGCTTTGTAAGTAACTGAAAATGGCTAAAAATTATGGTCGACCCCTAACATTTCAAGTGTGCCATATCATAATATGCCTTACTTAACATTGCTTACATATCGTCGCTGTTCTGACATACCGGCACATCACAACAGAATTAAGTAAAGTGATGTGCCGGTATGTCAGTTGTCAGAACAGCGACGAATCCAACAATTCAAGGGTGCCATTTATAATATAAACATTTTAAATACACAATTATATTTATAGGCGTGAAAATGTCTTAAAAAACAACCCAGTACTTTTTAAATAAACATTTACAAAGGGTGCCATTCATAATATCAAATGAAAAAAAACCAATGCTAACAAAAATGCAATTTTTAGTAGAAAAGTAAGCCCTACTTTTCTACTAAAAATTTACAATTTTGAACTTTATGGGTTTAAACATGTTTTAGACTCTTTAAATGTTGTTTAATATTTTCTCAATCCCTTTTTATCCCAAACAACAGCGGCAAAAATCGGTGGCCTACTTTTTTGTGCATGCTAGTTTTTCGGCGGTGAATTACTTCTATCGACTTTAATCCCTTATCCCTCCCAGAGTATCCTGACATTGTATTTTTAGAACACTTTGGTTATTTAAGCTGACATTTCCACTTAAAACTCGAATAAAATACTTTTGCTTCAAGAGAACTTTAATGTGTAGGCCTAAAATGTGCTGTTTTTAATTAAAAATGCCTTTTCAAATCTTTGACCTCATTTTTATTCAAATGCAATATTAATTTAAGCGATGATGATACGCATGGAAGTACAAAACACTTCCATGGCAACCCATTATTTTTTGACTGAATTCAAAATTATATTCTCCACGCCATTCTTTTGAATTTAGCGCGAATTATTATCCATGTATACTTGTTGTTTTATATATGGGTATGTACAATGTACATGCACAGCGCTGTCTCGCTTCGAGTGCATCCAGTCAAACGCACCTGTTGGCATTGTTAGGAATTCGAATGCGAGCACGCGTATAATTATAAGCTCGCACGAGCGAGGTTACATGTATATTCTGTGACGAAAAGCGATTAGGTTATTCTTGCTGTAAATGATCACTTTTCGCTATCTTCAAAATATTCTTTTAAAATAGTTTTGAGATTTCAGCATTTTGATTGACTAGGCCTACTTAATTTCTAATAATTTGTTTAATAAAGAAATAAATGACATTAAACTATAATCTTACAGTAGATTTGTATGGGCATTAAAATAGGCCTATCCCCTTTTAATTGAAAAGTTAAAAAGTTAAAGATCAGGCTAAACATCGAATCATCACACTTTAGACTTTATAAGTTTTACAATATACAAAACAGAATATTCAGAAACATTTCCCAAATTTCAGGGTCTATCTCAAGAATTACTGGACCGATACTTTGCATGTTGGTACTTATTTCAATGCATTTCTCATGGTGATTTCAAATATGGTATTGTAATTCAACAATTTTGACTTTTTTTGAAACATTTTGTGTAATTTTGGAATGTCGTCGGCAGCTGCCTGCCGCGTGAAAAGTGTTAACATGGTTAAAGTCAAATTTTTGTTAGTCAAGTCTTTACATTATTTAAAGGCATTGACATTGGTCCTATTTTATATTCGGTGTTAGAAATGATTGTGTATAATAGATTGTTTAATCAACTCCAGTGAAGGTGTCGCATCCTCATACGCAATTTAACCTTGAATGTTCGAACGAGCTTTACGGGCCGCGATTTTATTTTTACAACATTTGTAAAATCAGTTGACTTTTTATTTAAAAAGAAAAATTATTTGATTCCGTTAATTTTGCTTTATTCCGTATCAAAACGAAATAAATAAATAAATGTTACAAATGTTGATTGTGTAAAAAGATCGCTTACGGGCCCATGTCCGTCATTGTCTGGTAGCGTCGTAAATGAGACTGTTGGTGGCGTTTTACGGATCATTTTAACTGGCAGACTGTTAACTGGCGTCGTTAGAATGCCTATAACTTAATGTAGTTTTGACGTGAGTGAAAATGCCTAACTTATCATTATTCTACAATCGGACCGATGGTGGCGTTTGTAAAAACAGGCGTCGTGAATATGCCTAACTTAACATTTCAAGAGTGCCATACTTTTTAATTAAAAAACAAAACAAGACGACCCCCCCCCCCCCCCCAAAAAAAACCCCCACAATTCAATTAATAGGCGTGCAATTGGTTTAAAAAAATACAACCTTGACCTCAAATTTCGCAAAAACGTCTAGGGCCTATTATATTGAATTAATGTTTATGAAAAAAAATCAGTTCGATATTTTAAGCCAATTTTAAAAAAAAGAAATGTTTGATTTGCCTTCCGGGTGTCAATAATTAATTATTTATACTTATTAAATATAATAGTGTAACAATAAAAACGTTACTTTCGCAAATCCTTTTAGCAGCTCACACTTCGGGGAAGGGAAGAGTCGTAATTTTATAGCGGCACAAATCGGTGGCCTAATTTCTATTCTAATTAAATCCCCCTGTCCAGTCTATTTCAGAGTTTGCTACTGGCAGCCTATATATTATTATGAAATTGTTATCAGATCACATTTGATCAAGGCATTTTAATTTGTAGGGCTAAACCTAACATGTTCTGTTTTTCTTAAATCTCAAATCCATTTTCAAATCTTTGACCTCAATTTTATTTAAAAAAAACAACAATTTAAGCGATGATATAACCGATCAATTTCTTGTGGCTGCGATTGAATTCAACATTTTATCCTCCATGATTTTGTTTCAAATTTAGTTTTTAATTAAACAAATGCCTAATCAAATCTCTGATTTCAATTTTATTTAAAGCGATTTAAGCGATGATATAATCGTGGAAGTACGAAACACATCCATGATATCGATGAATTTTGGCTGTGACTGAATTCAAACTTTTACGCTCTACGATTTTCTTATGAATTAAGAGCGAATTATTATCCATACATGAGTGTAAGTTGTTCTATGGGGGTGTACATGTACATGCACAATGCTGTCACGCGCCGAGCGCGCGTCAGCCAACGCACCTGTTAGACGCAGAGCGTTGGCATGGTTACGTTTGCAGAGCACGCGCTTGAAAGCGACTCGGTTTGTTCACGCTGTTAATAATGAAACTTGGTAAACACTTTTCGCTTCTTCAAATATTGTTTTAAACTAGTTTTGTGACCTCGGCATTAGGCGTCATTAATTTCTAATTATTTCTTTAAATAAAGAAAAAAATACATTAAACACATTTTATGAGTATTATAGGCGCATCAAAAAAGTCCTTTTTAATTTAAGATTGAAAACTTCAAAAAGTTCAAAAATAATTAGGCCAAGTAAAAAAAGTAAAGTAGTTTCTCGTTCCATCACGTATCCTTTTCAGGAATTCTGTAATGTTCTTTTTTCCTCTTTATTTCTTCCCTATTAAACTTTGTTGTTAAAATATTTTAAAAGCTGACATCTTGGTAATAGACTACTTTAGTCATAGATCCTTCTCAAGGATCTATGCTTTAGTCCAATGAGCATTTTAAATCATTACCATGAAATAAAAATATTTTACAAATGCTTTTTCCTCTTCAAGTTACGAACCAATCAGACAATACCGTGGTAATGGTGCATTGTTTATTTTTTTTAAAAAGTGCCCTCACCCTCCCTTTTTTTAAAGTTAGGACGAGAAACT
>JAYJML010000227.1:0-62000 GCA_035610835.1 Ophiura sarsii
AACACTGGAGACATTTTTTGTAACTTTTTTGCATAAGATCTTGAACAGTGCCACCTTTTCTGAAAATATCATTTTAGGGAAATGTGAATGTTTTGGAAGAAGTGAACATGTTATTGAAAAAGGAAAACTGTTGATGGGTGGTAGCCAAACGTTTCCCCTTTTCATAAACGTATCATTTTTTTCAAAACGTACAGCAGTTATGCAAATAAGGCGTGATTGAAATGTACTGATAGCTGATAACTCTATAACTCCTACATCAACATATTCATTTATAAAGTTGTTGAGAAATGTGTCCGCTTTAATTTGAGATTTTGCACGGTAAGAATATTACAAATACAATCTCAAATGTAAGGTCAAGTACGATTTTCATTTTCACATTTTGCTTTTCTACACTCTGACTTAGACGGCAAATTATAACTTCCTGGCAATAATCAACCATTCTTAATCTTAGCATGGATATCTCACATTAAAGAGGAGTAATTCCTCAACAACCTAATATGTTTACGTCTACAGGAGTTATACTTGAATTTGATGACTGTCTGTCATATAGTAGTACACAAGTAGGGGAGAGCGGGGTTAGTCCGCCCTCGGGGCGAGTCCGCCCACCACGTGTTTCTCATCACGTGACTGTTGAAAAAGTATCAGACTGGTGTAATTTGGTTGCACAGGAGGTCATAGTAACTATTAAAACTTTTAACCCGGATAAGGATTTAGATTGAATAATGGTTTTTGAATAATTTAAGTAAAATTATTTGTCATGGTTCTAACTTTTAATAGTCATTCAAAAGGTAAGGGCTTTGCCTAACATATTATGCAGTTAAAAACTTCCCAGTCCGTGTTTAGTAAGTATACCATGAGATTTACAAAAAAATAAGCCCTGGGGTGAGTTTGCCCAATTTCGCCGGGGCGAGTCCACCCATGCCTAATTACACGCTAAGAAGGGGGTCCCAACATAATCAATGGACTCATGATGTGTCCATTTCATATGTTGGGGCCACATGGCCTAATTTGTCATAGTTGACTTTTAATCAATCTTTACATGGAATAACTGATAGTTTCTGCAATATTTAACTTTCCTATGAAGCCGGGCGAGCTTGCCCATCATGAGGGCGAACCTGCCCCGGCATGAGTAGTTTCGGGTAAGTCCGCCCTGTTGGTTATTTTCCTTACTTTTGCTTCTGCTCTTACTAAAAGTTCTAGAGTGCTGAAACTATGGGGGTATGTAGCTAAGAAACGTAGCTTTCATTTGGAAGTAGGATAGCTTTCTAACTTGTAAAATGAGTCCGCTAGGCTAGGCAAGCCTGAAAATTAGAGGGTGGACTAGCCCCGCTCTCCCCTACAACAAATCATACTTAGTGTTTTAGTTGTCATCAGTTGGTATTATTCATCATCATAGGGTATTTTGCATGTTTCACTATCTGAAGTTGGTAGGGGAAAAAACCCACCAACGTATGGATTACCGGTTGTACTAACACCTCCTACTAGTACTGTAGTACACGTAGCTCTATATGATTCAGAGCAGCAACAGTAGTAATATTTATAGTATACACACTGCGATGATCCCAAATCCAAATACCTCTATTATTCTCGTATTATTCTATTGTCTATGGGATCTCTGGAGTATTTGATGTCTTTGATGATTATAGTATCAACTTACCTTCTTTTTCCGCTGCCTGTGCTGTTTGTTTCGTGCGATGTGTCAATCAGTGTTACAGTAGTATACATCGATGTGTCTCAGTGTTCTATGTGTTATCTATGTGTTACATTTGAAGGGTAGAGCGAATGAATGGCTGAATGTTTATAAGTGACGTTAAAGTAAATCCTCAGTCATATTGCACGGTCGGTAGGATAAAAGCATGGCGGTATTATGATTCATAAGATACAGGGCGTAAAGAAGCTAGGCTATATTTGAAATACATAATATTAAAGACTGTTGCCAGACGGGTGTTGCTTAAAATTGTGATATGAAGGTTAATTGTGCTTAAAATGTGTGTTGATTTGAATATGGGTGGCAAAGTGAATGCACCCAAATGTTTGTTTGGGCGATTTTTGTTAGTGTTGAGTGTTAGGAAAAGTTTATTTGTGCATCCCGTTTTTCTCAAAATAAAAAGGATTTTGGGAACAATAGCGATTTGTTAAATTCATTTTTTCACTTGTTAGGTGTCTTTTATATTACTGAAAATGTTAGTGCAAGAATGAATATTGAACGAGTTTTAGTTAGGTGTTGAGAGCCTTTTTTGTGATAAAAATTGAAAGATGTAGAATGGCCAACAGAGGGCGATAAACGTACCTTATTTTTGCAGATGGTGTAGGTAGGAATAGGTTGCGCTGCAAGACTTAAAGTAAGCGCGGTCGGTCCGATAATTTGAAACCTTGATCCACAAATTAGCGTTTTCAACCTCAAAATGGATTGTTTAACAGAACAGGGTATGTTTTGTAGTTTAATTATGCTATAATTGTTTATTAATTAAATTATGATGGTCAAAAGTACACATATGAAAATTGTTCGCGCGCTACGCGCGCATATGTCTTCCCAAAATGAAATATTCTTTGGTACAAGCTTGTTTAGAGCCAAAATGTAGCTCAATCGTCCAAAAATAGCTATAAAGTCGAACATTTTCGCGCGCTGCGCGCGCATCTCTTTATTCAAAATATCTTAGCAGCCCCCCCATTTCAAGTCACTGCCCCTTCTTGCCCCCCAAATGAAAAAGTCTAGTTACGCCACTGCCTAACCCTAACCCTAACCCTAACCCTAGCCCTAACCCTAGCTCTAACCCTAACCCTAACCCTAACCCTAACCCTAGCCCTAACCCTAGCTCTAACCCTAACCCTAACCCTAGCCCTAACCCTAACCCTAGCTCTAACCCTAACCCTAACCCTAGCCCTAACCCTACCCCTAACCCTAACCCTAGCCCTAACCCTAGCCCTAACCCTAACCCTAACCCTAACCCTAGCTCGAACCCTAACCCTAACCCTAACCCTAACCCTAGCCCTAACCCTAACCCTAACCCTAACTCTAACCCTAACCCTAGCCCTAACCCTAACCCTAGCCCTAACCCTAGCTCTAACCCTAACCCTAACCCTAGCTCTAACCCTAACCCTAGCCCTAACCCTAACCCTAGCCCTAACCCTAGCTCTAACCCTAACCCTAGCCCTAACCCTAACCCTAGCCCTAACACTAGCTCTAACCCTAACCCTAACCCTAGCCCTAACCCTAGCCCTAACTATAACCCTAACCCTAGCTCTAACCTAACCCTAGCTCTAACCCTAACCCTAACCTTAGCTCTAACCCTAACCCTAAACCTAGCTCTAACCCTAAACCTAGCTAACCTCAGCTCTAACCCTTACCCTAAACCTAGCATTTCTAACCCTAACATAACACAAGCATTAATTATAACCCTAATCGTTCGACCGCCCCCCCCCCCCCCCCCCCCCCCCCCCCTAAATTGAAGACTCTAGTTACGCTACTGATTGGACCCACGGCCATCCGTTTTTAATGGGCCCCTCACATGTATGGGCCCCTCACATGTATCCGTGTCGGAGCTGGGCGGCCCTTACCGTGTGAAAAATGGGTGCGGACGGCGGCACACACGGTGGGCCGTTTCCCGTCCGTTGAACACGTTTTTCAGGAGATGTGCCGGCCACCGGAGTTCTCTCAAAACTCCTGGTGGGTGAGCAAAAGCGGCGGCGGCGGACGATGAGAGCTCGGTATGAGGACGGTATATATGGACGACGGCGCACCCCGTTTCGGTGCGGACCCGGTATATAACGGTATGGATCCGGTACCGGTGACCACCAAAAAAATCAATGCGGCCGTTGACATTTTTTGCTGATTGTTCAGAGTTGGACTCTGTTAACGCTTTCCACGCGGCAGGCGGCTGCAGACGACATTCCAAAATGACACAAAATGTTTAAAAAATGTCACAATTATTGAATTTCATTAACATATTTAGAATCACCATGAGAAATGCATTGACAAAAGTACAAACATGCCTAGTATTGGTTCAGTAATTCCTGAGATAGACTTTAAAATTGTGAAAGGTTTCTGAAAAATCTGTTTTGAATATGGTAAAACTAATGCCCGCGTGGAAAGTGTTAAGTTTTTTTCTCGAATGGCTGTTCATTTTTACCTCCCCGACCACCAACCCCCTGAGTGTTTTGACATAAACGTTTTCATGAGTATAATGTCTGCGGTGTCGTTTTAATTGTGCATGAATATCTTGGATATGTGTTGAACTTTATTTTAAACTTGATTTTTTTTTCTCCGCTACGGCGCTACGGGCACCTAAACAGCAATGCTGAGCTCAGGTCCTAATCTATCTTTTTCATAAAAAAATTTACTTCTATTTGCTTCCCCTGGGACGATGATCAAATTGATATAGGTAATATTTCTATGAACCATACACCAAAACGCGCAAGGATTTAGTGTAGTGCCATGGAAAGTAAGCTTGTTATTTGATAAGCAAATAGCTAACAATGAATATAATATATATATGCCCATCCCTAATGGTTGTCAGTGGTGCCCGGAAATTAATTATTTTTTTAGTGTTGCCCAGCATTATACTTGTATGAAACGTGCCGTCAGCCAATCGGAGCGCTAGAAACCCATGGATAGGGAGACGGGCTCTATGGAAATTGCCGTCAGCCAATCACAGCGCTAGAATAGGGTGACGGACTCGCTTTTACATCTAACTAAATCAGCTGTTTTCTGGGGGAAATCCCAGATTCAAAGTAAATGCTCCATACCGGGATCAATATTATCAGTTAAGGCGAGTCTCTCACCTTTCCCGATGTTATGAAATAAATAAAACAAGTACCAGTGTACTTCAAGTTCGAGTAGATTTTATTTACAATCACGCCCCGACATATTATTAGGTCAGAAGCAAGTAAGCTTATTTACACTATCGCCAGCCATCGGAAATTAATTCTTACTACGGAGGACTAGTCACCCATGATGTATCTGTTCCGGTATAGATTGGGTTTCATTGAAAAGGGTTTCTTTGGCATGTTGGTGCGACAAGTGTCACAGTAATGTAATTAGGCAAGATGAAAAAATGTTAAGCGTCGGGATCAAAAAAGGAGGTCCCTTTTATATTTTCCCACTTTTAGAACAAAATCGCCCTGGTTAGGGATAAACTTTGTGAACCTGAAAAGGAGGCCCTTTTTAATCTGTTTGATTTCATGGTTCTAAGGGTTGGTCACTACAAAACTTGTGTAAAATGCATATATCGAGGGCTCATCTCAATTTTTCCAAACCTAATTTTGTGCTAAATGTCCCTGACAATTAAGCAAGTGGTTAAATTCAATGAGTTCCCACGAGAGCAAATGGGGTAGTGTATAGAAGGGTCCAAATTCAATAATGAACTCCAAGGAACAAAATCAATCAGGGCAAATTCATCCCATGTAATAGTTCTTAAGATATAACCAAAAAAGCCAAAGTCAGTCAAGCGACCTTTTGGATATTCTTTAAATTTCTGTTTAACAAATTGGTTCAAAATAGTCTCACATTCGTTTTGTAACAAGTAAACTCGGGTGTTTAGTTTTAAAAAAGATCAATTAACATAAACATTTAACCAGAAATCTAAATGTCAATAGGATTTGACCCCTGTTGACAGGGATAATTTGTTTTTACTGGGCTAGCTAAGAATTTGAAACTATTTTGATATATAAGAAGAAAAAAATCCAAAAGGTCACTCAAGGATTAAACATCTGATAATTTTTGGTATGATTGACTTATTTCTTTTTCCTTGGAGTAAAGTCAACAATTTTAGATGCTTTTCAATTAAATTGAACCATCTTTGACTTTCGACCCTGTATAAAGTAGACAAAACATGGGACTGGTGTACAAGGTGATTGTTTTGATCTGTTGCTGTTAAAAATATGGGTTTTTTTCTTTAATCATACACAACATTTATTGGGTAAGCTCCATGATCTACAATCACATTAAACACCTTTCCTTTTTTAAACAATACTCAACACATCACATTCTTTATTATAATATCATTCATTTATTTATTCAAATCAAGATACAAAAGCATTGGCATATTGATACAAATAATATCAGTCTGATTTTCAATTCCATAAATATTACAATATCATTTATAAATTAGCATAGTGATACAATTACAATAGGTTTTTTACATGTTACAAATTTGGGTGATATGTTTTCCAAGTTGATGACTCTAAAAGTTGCAAGTACTATTTTGTCAAGTTTCTGACCTGAATATTATACCTAAATACAAAATAAAAATGTTAGGCTTCCAAATCTCCAAAACATGGAAAGGGATGCATTTTTACCGGGGGGGGGGAATGACAAATGATACAGCCAAACCATGAATATACCGATGTGTACCTTAAAATATATATGCATTCAGATTCGGTGCTTAACTAATAATGGTCTATAGCTACATAAATATTGCCCTTTCTATCTACAATCAAGGAAAATAAAAATAATAGTTGGCACTTGACACAATTTTAATACAAATATCCCTGTGCTCGCAATAGAGAACAGACTTTGGACATATAGCATTCTTTAATAGCAAGTAGAGGTCTCCCTCCCCTCCCCCCCCCCCCCCCCCCCAATCAATGCTGAGGGAGCTGCCATGGCTTCTGATGACATGTGGCTTGAATCAACATTGTATTGGGAGAGAGGGGGCACTTTTTCTTAATTGAAACATAGTCTGCTAACCTTTTCCCCCTTGATTGTAGATATCTCAGCTTTTCAATTTATGAAAAATCCAATCTACGAGGGGGTATCATAAAGTTTTAGAAATCACCCAGAAGTGAAGGAGCCAGAAACTTTATTTTGATATGTGATCCTTCAAACATCTTTACAAAGTCCCTTTGCAAAGTTACACATTTCTCCCACTATTTATTAGCTGTATACAGACCCATTGTAGAGATCCTCAGATTGACCGCCATTGATTGATTCTCAGATTGCCTCAGTTTGGGTTATTCCCCAAACAGCAATAAATAGTTTACAGTTTGGAAAGAAAGGGGTTAAAGGTACACATATTGACCTCTAATGACCCCTACAGGACCTTTGACCCTTTCTGTCAACACTTTATTGCTGTTTTGGGAATAACACAATCTGAGGCAATCTGAGAATCAATCAATGGCAGTCAATCTATGGATCTCTACAATGGCGATCTGTGGACAGGTAATAAATAGTAGGAGAAATGTGTAACTTTGCCCAGGGACTTTGTAAAGATGTCTGAAGGATCCCATAACAAAATAAAGTGTCTGGCTCCTTCACTTTTGGGTGATTTCTAAAACTTTTTGATACCCCCTCGTATCTAACCATTTAGATGAAATCTTCCATACTTGCTTGCCTTGCATGAAACAATCATCTTTTCTGATCAAGTTTACAAATTCTAATGCCATAATTAGTCATTTGTATCCAAGAATCCAAACTTGTGTCAAGTTCAAAGCAAACATTTTGCCTGCCCTCTTTTCTAGGCTGTGAAAATCAAGCAAAGAGAGCCTGATTAAAATAACTTTTGGTCAATTTCTAATAAAGAATTTTAGTCGAGTACTTCAACCCAATTTCAATATTAGACTTTTTCGATGTTAGACTTTTTCATCTGGGTGGGAAGTCTGCAGTAGATAAATACATCGCTTATTTGCTTTTCATAAGTGACCAACAATCTTAGAGAAAATGGGTTCAAATATGGACCCTAATTGACACATTGTTTGTATTTATGGTACCCTGAAGAATCACTTTCCTCATAGCTCTCCCCCTTCAATCACTGTTGTGAGGTCATGTGCGGATTGATGTAGGATTTAACATTGATCGGAGCAGAAGGGGAAACACTTCACATTAAAAATACAAATTGTTCACACAATATTTTCTAACACTGTAGTATCTGATTTTTAATTTGACAGACACCCCCCCCCCCCCAAAAACCCCTATAAAACAAACAAACATTTAAACATTGCTCTATAACTTCTGGAATGTAGAACTCAGTTTATTTCATGCGTCTTTCTAAACCAACCCCTCAAAAAAGTCAGTATTCTTATTCAGTGTATTGCAAAATTCATGTGTTCATCTTTCCAATTATACCAAATATGTAGCTGCTAGCACTCCCATTTTCAGTGCTTTGCAACATGCTTGAGAATATGCAGAGAAATCTATCTGAATGTGTCAAAATCATCACTATTTTGTACTATTTTGTATAGAGCATCACTACACTGTAGCTGTCAGCATGGGCAATGTAACACCTTCAATGTAATGCCTCTTTGAACAGACAACAGAGTTGTTATTTGAAGGCAAAATAGCGCTGACTTTGGCACAATTTTATTGATTGATACCGCCCCACATTTTCGAGCAATTGACTGAGAAAGTGTCAGCTTTCCATATCATGAAATATCTCAACAAGTATTATTTTTGCATGTTATACTTCAAAATTCCATATCTAAACAATGCAATGGTCCTTTTGATATCATATCAGTTCTATTTTTTTAAATTTCACAATCCTTTGATGACTTTTTGCTGTCCAGTCTGTCAGTCTGCAATGATCTAATCCTTTTGAGCTTCACACTATCATATCAGTTCTATTTCTTAGATTCAGCTCCTGGTTCACAATCTTTTGATGACCTTTTTTGCTGCTCAGTCTGTTCTGTCAGTCTCCATTTGCAGACTGCCACATAATAATATCATCACACATAGTACTGGATATAGCTGTAAGTGAAAGAAAAGAATTGTCAATAACAAATCAAATCTACTAATCCAATTGAAAGCTAAAGGAAAATGTTGCCAGTTTCAAAAATTTAAAACCATCGTTCTATAGCATTGGTTGTAGGCTCTATTCATATCCCATACACGTTTCTGAATCTTTTCCTTCCCCTCAAGTACACCTTATATCATTATGGGACATTTCTTTCGGAGAAAAGAGGTAACATACATTGAGTTTGAACTTTGAACATTGAACATGAAAGTTTTGTAAATACATTTTTCTCTTGCTGTGTAGAAATCAATTGCAGTTAAAACTCAATTTTAAAAACAAATCTCCCTTTTGGAAAGTGAAAGCTTAGATCTATCTGTTTTGAAAAAGTCATTCCACATACTAGTAAATCACCCACTCCCATTTTATAATAGGCCAGCTTGTGGCAGGGTGTAATCTAGCTCTGCTTTAGAGCCTCTTTTTCCTTCCCCTTGCCCCAAGTACACTTTATATTGTAGACATTTTCTAGGAGAGAAGCGGTAACATACTGTACATTGAGTTTTTAACATGAAAGTTTAGTTTAGTTTAAAATGTTCTCTCTTTTTGTTGGTTGTTATATAAAGGGTTCAACAAAAGAAAGTATACCACTTTGTTAATGTCATTTTGAGTAACTTTCAATTTGTTTTTGTCCAAACAGACTAGATAGGCATTTAGATGAATCTTTTAGGCATAATTTGATACCAAATTTGCCCCCTAACAACAAAGATAAACCATGATTAGCACCATTTAAAGGAAAATATCCCATTTTCAAAAGTCGCATTTCCAATACACAGCACGAGAAGAATAGGCCAATTGTTAACACACACATATGCCGTATTTATCCCGTACTGATCACCGCGCATATCCCTCAATGCGCGGGCTAAATTCAAATGTAAACTGATGCATGGTTGAAGGATTTGAATGTAAAGGAATGTTATGGATGGGGAGAACATGGACAGATTAACCAAATCTTCTCGTGCTGTGTATTGGAAATGCGATTTTTGAAAATGGGATATTTTCCTTTAAATGGTGCTAATCATGGTTTATCTTGTTGTTAGGGGGCAAATTTGGTATCAAATTATTCCTAAAAGATTCATCTAAATGCCTATCTAGCCTGTTTGGACAAAAACAAATTGAAAGTTACTCAAAATGACATACACAAAGTGGTATACTTTCTTTTGTTGAACCCTTTATAAAGAGCAAATGTGAACAATAGCCCAACAGACTTTAACAAAGTTAATGAACTGAGAGAAATCAAAGTGGTAACAACTCCCAACACAGAGGTCTGATGGGCCAATCAATTGGTTCACTGCATCTCAGAAAACATTGCTGTGTACAAACGAATTGCAGGTAAAACTCAAGTTTCAAAAATCCTCTTTTTACCCCCCCCCCCCCCCCCCCCCCCCTAAATATTGTCCCCCATCATGATATGCCAATTTATAATAATGGTATATATAAGCACATATCTTTGTTGTTAACAATTGAAGGGTTCATACAATCATCTCTATATAAACCTGCTTTATGTTGATGTTATCAATTATTGAGGATAGTTGAAATTGTGATGCCTTCTTTCCCTTTTTTAAGTTTTTGCGAGCGCATTCCTTCCGCCAATAATTTTCTGCATATTATGGAGAAAGTGTTGATTTTTTAAAAAATATTAAGCATTCCATATTAAAGGAAATCACTCACTCCCATTGTATGTGTAATCTAGCTCTGCTTCAGAGCCTTTCTTTAATCACCCCACAGCCACACACACACACATTACATGTACATCATAGACCCTCAATGACTAATTAGTATCAATTATTGAGGATAGTAAATGATAGTTGAACTAGTTTTCCTCTAAAATTGTGATGCCTTCTTTCCCTTTCAAGTGTTTACCGCGCAGTCCTTCCGCTATCAATTAGAAAAAGCATATAAGCATTCAATAAGGTATCACTCACTCCCATTTTATATGTTATCTAGCTCTGCTTCATAGCCTCTCTTTAGCCACCCCACCCCCCCCCCCCCACCACTAACCATACACTGATACAGTGTCAATTATTGAGGATAGTTAAGGATAGTTAAACTAGTGTTCCTTTAAAATTGTGATGCCTTCTTTCCCTTTCAAGTTTTTGCAGCGCAGACCTTACTCTATCAATTTTCTGCATATTTTGGCGATAGAAAGTGTTGATTCTTTTTTAATTTAAAAGCATTAAGCATTCCATAAGGTAGCACTCACTCCCATTTCATATGTAATAATAATCTAGCTCTGCTTCAGAGCCTCTCTTTAGCCCACCCACCTACACCAACCATACACTACATGTACATCATAGACCCTGAATGCCTAATAAGTAATTATTGAGGATAGTTAAGGGTGCCCTACACTAAATGGGGTATCCCCTACCCTTAAGGACGTTGTTTAAAACTAGAATCGGAAAGTATGCACCACAAAATCCTGGCATTCAGCCATATTTGACCCTTGACCCCGTATTTAAGTATAATTATGTCAGATATCAGCTGTTTTTTAATTTTATTGCAGACAAATTTTGTAAACAAGGATTTTTCAACCAGATTGGGTGTGTTTCGATCCAATTGTTGCCTTAATTTGACCCATCTTGACGTGTTTTGTAAGTAAGCCTATTAGAAACAGTGTAATTCTATGCTTTAGAAAAAAAGGTGATTTTTACACAAACCGCAAATCTCAGACAACCTGATTGTGAGCGGACTGGATCAAATTCGGCAGTCCTGCATAGTTGTACGGTGCACAACTTGGATTATTGGGTAAAATAATGTCATGTATGCACCTGATTAGGGGAAATGAGGGTAGGGGGAGGGTGATACTGAGCAGCATAAAAAGTAAAACTTACAATGAAGCTTTGAGTAAAATTTAGCCTACTTTGATTCCATGCATGGGCAATATCATGTTACATGCCCCGTAATGGTACATGCCAACGGAATAAACTGTGAAATGTTATGGCGTTGATTCCGTATGACGTCACGAACGGGTAAGCCAAACATGATATTACCCATGCATGGTTGATGGAGGGAGTAGGCCACACAGTGCATGTACTCAGTAAAAAAACCTACCTAGACATTCAATTCAACAACAAAAAAAATTCAAAAGGATGACTGCTGTCCTGACAAGTATTTATTTTAAAAAGGATGATAGCTGTCCTCACAAAATGTAATATTGCTATGTTAATTTTGCTATCTTCAGTAGATAGCAGGTATCCATACATGACAATTTCCACTCATAACCAATTATAATAACATGGAAATATCATTTAAATGGTCATAAAATGTTGCAAATGATTCAAGGTAATTATTCCAGTACATTTCAAGTACATTCAGCACAATATAAATTTCCTTAAGGGTGCACTACACTAAATGGGGTATCCCCTACCCTTAAGAACGGTGTTTAAAACTAGAATCGGAAAGAATGCATCACAAAATCCTAAATTTAAAAGACTTGACAGTAATACAATTGCGTAAATGCCTATGATTTTTGATTAATTATGATTATAGGACATCACCTACATGCACCCTGACTATAAACTGTGAATATCATCTAGATCAATTTTGTTTCAAATTTGTGCTTTTTACTGGAAACAATGGCGATTACGGCGACATTTCCATGGTCGTTAAAGAGATAGTTGACTCCATGGGCATATTTTGGAAAATCGAGCAGGCTCATCTAGTCGTCTAAAACAGAGTTTTATATCAGTGTTTTTGTACATATCCCTATGGAGCCCTAGTCAGTAGTGTGACCCCTTAAGGATGGTTAAAATAGTTTTCATTTAAACAAATTGTGATGCCTTCTTTCGCTTTCAAGTGTTTAGGGTATGCAGTGCAGTCCTTCTGCTATAAATCTTCTGCATATTTTGGGGAAAGTGTTGATCTTTTTTTTCTTCAAATGCATAAAGTATCACTCAATCCCATTTATCTAGCTCTGCTTCAGAGCCCCTCTTGAGCCACCCCCTTACACCAACCAAACACCGATAAGTATCACTCCCATTTATCTAGCTCTACAATGCATATGACTTGAGTGATATCAGCGTGTTTACATTCCTGCTTATAAAGAAAAAAAGAAGGTTTGTTTGCCCAAGCAAGAGTTGAAAAAAGTGGGTTGGTTGGTAGGTCGATTACCTTTTTTTTTTCCTTCTTTTTTTTGGCTATAGAAAAATTTAGTGAAGAAAAATACTATACAATTTGATTTTAATGCCATTTAGTGTAATTTTCAACAGTTTATACCCTGGGATATAGTAATTATTGCCATTGTGACCACTGCATTAGGCAAATCAACCACTAAACAAATGCCCCATCCCACCCCAGTGTCATTTTCAACAGTTTATACCCTTGGATAGAGTAATTATTGCCATTGTGACCACTGCATTAGGCAAATCAACCACTAAACAAATGCCCCGTCCCACCCAGTGTCATTTTCAACAGTTTATACCCTGGGATATAGTAATTATTGCCATTGTGACCACTGCATTAGGCAAATCAACCACTAACCAAGTGCCCCATCCCACCCCAGTGTCATTTTCAACAGTTTATACCCTCGGATAGAGTAATTATTGCCATTGCGACCACTGCATTAGGCAAATCAACCACTAACCAAGTGCCCCATCCCACCCCAGTGTCATTTTCAACAGTTTATACCCTGGGATATAGTAATTAGTGCCATTGTGACCACTGCATTAGGCAAATCAACCACTAAACAAATGCCCCATCCCACCCCAGTGTCATTTTCAACAGTTTATACCCTTGGATATAGTAATTATTGCCATTGTGACCACTGCATTAGGCAAATCAACCACTAACCAAGTGCCCCATCCCACCCCAGTGTCATTTTCACCAGTTTATACCCTTGGATAGAGTAATTATTGCTATTGTGACCACTGCATTAGGCAAATCAACCACTAAACAAATGCCCCATCCCACCCCAGTGAAATTTTCAACAGTTTATACCCTGGGATATAGTAATTATTGCCATTGTGACCACTGCATTAGGCAAATCAACCACTAAACAAATGCCCCGTCCCACCCAGTGAAATTTTCAACAGTTTATACCCTGGGATATAGTAATTATTGCCATTGTGACCACTGCATTAGGCAAATCAACCACTAAACAAATGCCCCATCCCACCCCAGTGTCATTTTCAACAGTTTATACCCTTGGATAGAGTAATTATTGCCATTGTGACCACTGCATTAGGCAAATCAACCACTAAACAAATGCCCCGTCCCACCCAGTGTCATTTTCAACAGTTTATACCCTGGGATATAGTAATTATTGCCATTGTGACCACTGCATTAGGCAAATCAACCACTAAACAAATGCCCCGTCCCACCCAGTGAAATTTTCAACAGTTTATACCCTGGGATATAGTAATTATTGCCATTGTGACCACTGCATTAGGCAAATCAACCACTAAACAAATGCCCCATCCCACCCCAGTGTCATTTTCAACAGTTTATACCCTTGGATAGAGTAATTATTGCCATTGTGACCACTGCATTAGGCAAATCAACCACTAAACAAATGCCCCGTCCCACCCAGTGTCATTTTCAACAGTTTATACCCTGGGATATAGTAATTATTGCCATTGTGACCACTGCATTAGGCAAATCAACCACTAACCAAATGCCCCGTCCCACCCAGTGAAATTTTCAACAGTTTATACCCTGGGATATAGTAATTATTGCCATTGTGACCACTGCATTAGGCAAATCAACCACTAAACAAATGTCCCGTCCCACCCCAGTGTCATTTTCAACAGTTTATACCCTTGGATAGAGTAATTATTGCCATTGTGACCACTGCATTAGGCAAATCAACCACTAAACAAATGCCCCGTCCCACCCAGTGTCATTTTCAACAGTTTATACCCTGGGATATAGTAATTATTGCCATTGTGACCACTGCATTAGGCAAATCAACCACTAACCAAGTGCCCCATCCCACCCCAGTGTCATTTTCAACAGTTTATACCCTGGGATATAGTAATTATTGCCATTGTGACCACTGCATTAGGCAAATCAACCACTAAACAAATGCCCCATCCCATCCCATCCCAGTGTCATTTTCAACAGTTTATACCCTGGGATATAGTAATTATTGCCATTGTGACCACTGCATTAGGCAAATCAACCACTAACCAAGTGCCCCATCCCACCCCAGTGTCATTTTCAACAGTTTATACCCTTGGATAGAGTAATTATTGCCATTGCGACCACTGCATTAGGCAAATCAACCACTAACCAAGTGCCCCATCCCACCCCAGTGTCATTTTCAACAGTTTATACCCTGGGATATAGTAATTAGTGCCATTGTGACCACTGCATTAGGCAAATCAACCACTAAACAAATGCCCCATCCCACCCCAGTGTCATTTTCAACAGTTTATACCCTTGGATATAGTAATTATTGCCATTGTGACCACTGCATTAGGCAAATCAACCACTAACCAAGTGCCCCATCCCACCCCAGTGTCATTTTCACCAGTTTATACCCTTGGATAGAGTAATTATTGCTATTGTGACCACTGCATTAGGCAAATCAACCACTAAACAAATGCCCCATCCCACCCCAGTGAAATTTTCAACAGTTTATACCCTGGGATATAGTAATTATTGCCATTGTGACCACTGCATTAGGCAAATCAACCACTAACCAAGTGCCCCATCCCACCCCAGTGTCATTTTCAACAGTTTATACCCTTGGATAGAGTAATTATTGCCATTGTGACCACTGCATTAGGCAAATCAACCACTAACCAAGTGCCCCATCCCACCCCAGTGTCATTTTCAACAGTTTATACCCTGGGATATAGTAATTAGTGCCATTGTGACCACTGCATTAGGCAAATCAACCACTAAACAAATGCCCCGTGCCACCCCAGTGTCATTTTCAACAGTTTATACCCTTGGATATAGTAATTATTGCCATTGTGACCACTGCATTAGGCAAATCAACCACTAAACAAATGCCCCGTGCCATTTTCAACAGTTTATACCCTTGGATAGAGTAATTATTGCCATTGTGACCACTGCATTAGGCAAATCAACCACTAACCAAGTGCCCCATCCCACCCCAGTGTCATTTTCAACAGTTTATACCCTGGGATATAGTAATTAGTGCCATTGTGACCACTGCATTAGGCAAATCAACCACTAAACAAATGCCCCGTGCCACCCCAGTGTCATTTTCAACAGTTTATACCCTTGGATATAGTAATTATTGCCATTGTGACCACTGCATTAGGCAAATCAACCACTAAACAAATGCCCCGTGCCATTTTCAACAGTTTATACCCTTGGATAGAGTAATTATTGCCATTGTGACCACTGCATTAGGCAAATCAACCACTAAACAAATGCCCCATCCCACCCCAGTGTCATTTTCAACAGTTTATACCCTTGGATAGAGTAATTATTGCCATTGTGACCACTGCATTAGGCAAATCAACCACTAAACAAATGCCCCGTGCCACCCCAGTGTCATTTTCAACAGTTTATACCCTTGGATAGAGTAATTATTGCCATTGTGACCACTGCATTAGGCAAATCAACCACTAAACAAATGCCCCGTGCCACCCCAGTGTCATTTTCAACAGTTTATACCCTTGGATAGAGTAATTATTGCCATTGTGACCACTGCATTAGGCAAATCAACCACTAACCAAGTGCCCCATCCCACCCCAGTGTCATTTTCAACAGTTTATACCCTTGGATAGAGTAATTATTGCCATTGCGACCACTGCATTAGGCAAATCAACCACTAACCAAGTGCCCCATCCCACCCCAGTGTCATTTTCAACAGTTTATACCCTGGGATATAGTAATTAGTGCCATTGTGACCATTGCATTAGGCAAATCAACCACTAACCAAGTGCCCCATCCCACCCCAGTGTCATTTTCAACAGTTTATACCCTGGGATATAGTAATTATTACCATTGTGACCACTGCAATAGGCAAATCAACCACTAAACAAATGCCCCATCCCACCCCAGTGTCATTTTCAACAGTTTATACCCTGGGATATAGTAATTATTACCATTGTGACCACTGCAATAGGCAAATCAACCACTAAACAAATGCCCCATCCCACCCCAGTGTCATTTTCAACAGTTTATACCCTGGGATATAGTAATTATTACCATTGTGACCACTGCAATAGGCAAATCAACCACTAAACAAATGCCCCATCGCACCCCAGTGTCATTTTCAACAGTTTATACCCTGGGATATAGTAATTATTACCATTGTGACCACTGCATTAGGCAAATCAACCACTAAACAAGTGCCCCATCCCACCCCAGTGTCATTTTCAACAGTTTATACCCTTGGATATATAGTAATTATTGCCATTGTGACCACTGCAATAGGCAAATTAACCACTAAACAAATGCCCCATCCCACCCCTGTGTCATTTTCAACAGTTTATACCCTTGGATAGAGTAATTATTGCCATTGTGACCACTGCAATAGGCAAATCAACCACTAAACAAGTGCCCCGTCCCACCCCAGTGTCATTTTCAACAGTTTATACCCTTGGATAGAGTAATTATTGCCATTGTGACCACTGCATTAGGCAAATCAACCACTAAACAAATGCCCTGTTCCACCCAGTGTCATTTTCAACAGTTTATACCCTGGGATATAGTAATTATTGCCATTGTGACCACTGCATTAGGCAAATCAACCACTAAACAAATGCCCTGTTCCACCCAGTGTCATTTCCAACAGTTTATACCCTGGGATATAGTAATTATTGCCATTGTGACCACTGCAATAGGCAAACAACCACTAATCAAATGCCCCGTCCCACCCCAGTGTCATTTTCAACAGTTTATACCCTGGGATATAGTAATTAGTGCCCTTCAGACCACTGCATTAGGCAAATCAACCACTAAACAAATGCCCCATCCCACCCCAGTGAAATTTTCAACAGTTTATACCCTTGAATAGAGTAATTATTGCCATTGTGACCACTGCATTAGGCAAATCAATCACTAAACAAATGCTCCGTCCCACCCCAGTCTCATTTTCAACAGTTTATACCCTGGGATATAGTAATTATTGCCATTGTGACCACTGCATTAGGCAAATCAACCACTAACCAAGTGCCCCATCCCACCCCAGTGTCATTTTCAACAGTTTATACCCTGGGATATAGTAATTATTGCCATTGTGACCACTGCAATAGGCAAACAACCACTAATCAAATGCCCCGTCCCACCCCAGTGTCATTTTCAACAGTTTATACCCTGGGATATAGTAATTAGTGCCCTTCAGACCACTGCATTAGGCAAATCAACCACTAAACAAATGCCCCATTCCACGGCCAGTGAAATTTTCAACAGTTTATACCCTTGGATAGAGTAATTATTGCCATTGTGACCACTGCATGAGGCAAATCAATCACTAAACAAATGCCCCGTCCCACCCCAGTCTCATTTTCAACAGTTTATACCCTGGGATATATAGTAATTATTGCCATTGTGACCACTGCATTAGGCAAATCAACCACTAAACAAATGCCCCATCCCACCCCAGTGTCATATTCAACAGTTTATACCCTTGGATAGAGTAATTATTGCCATTGTGACCACTGCAATAGGCAAATCAACCACTAAACAAATGCCCCATCCCACCCCAGTGTCATATTCAACAGTTTATACCCTTGGATAGAGTAATTATTGCCATTGTGACCACTGCATTAGGCAAATCAACCACTAAACAAATGCCCCATCCCACCCAGTGTCATTTTCAACAGTTTATACCCTGGGATATAGTAATTATTGCCATTGTGACCACTGCATTAGGCAAATCAATCACTAAACAAATGCCCCATCCCACCCCAGTGTCATATTCAACAGTTTATACCCTGGGATATAGTAATTATTGCCATTGTGACCACTGCATTAGGCAAATCAATCACTAAACAAATGCCCCGTCCCACCCCAGTGTCATATTCAACAGTTTATACCCTTGGATATAGTAATTATTGCCATTGTGACCACTGCATTAGGCAAATCAACCACTAAACAAATGCCCCGTCCCACCCCAGTGTCATTTTCAACAGTTTATACCCTGGGATATAGTAATTATTGCCATTGTGACCACTGCATTAGGCAAATCAATCACTAAACAAATGCCCCATCCCACCCCAGTGTCATATTCAACAGTTTATACCCTTGGATATAGTAATTATTGCACTTCAGACCACTGCATGTGTCATTTTCAACAGTTTATACCCTGGGATATAGTAATTATTGCCATTGTGACCACTGCATTAGGCAAATCAATCACTAAACAAATGCCCCATCCCACCCCAGTGTCATATTCAACAGTTTATACCCTGGGATATAGTAATTATTGCCATTATGACCACTGCATTAGGCAAATCAATCACTAAACAAATGCCCCATCCCACCCCAGTGTCATATTCAACAGTTTATACCCTGGGATATATAGTAATTATTGCCATTGTGACCACTGCATTAGGCAAATCAACCACTAAACAAATGCCCATCCCACCCCAGTGTCATATTCAACAGTTTATACCCTTGGATATAGTAATTATTGCCATTGTGACCACTGCATTAGGCAAATCAACCACTAAACAAATGCCCCGTCCCACCCAGTGTCATTTTCAACAGTTTATACCCTTGGATAGAGTAATTATTGCCATTGTGACCACTGCATTAGGCAAATCAACCTCTAAACAAATGCCCCATCACACCCCAGTGTCATTTTCAACAGTTTATACCCTTGGATAGAGTAATTATTGCCATTGTGACCACTGCATTAGGCAAAATAAGCGTTATAAGAGTCCCCCACCCTCACAAAAGGGACACATTTCATTTTCAACAGGTGATAACCTTGTTTATATCATATTTTGGATTAAGAGTTGACCTTTTGACCACTGCATTTGGCAAAGCAAGCAATTTACGAGTCCCCCATCCTCACAAAAGGGACAAATTTCGATTTCAACAGGTGATAATCTTGTTTATATCATATTTTGGATTGAGAGTTGACCTTTTGACCACTGCATTAGGCAAAATAAGCATTATACGAGTCCCCCACCCACACAAAAGGGCAAAATTTCATTTTCAACAGGCGATAACCTTGTTTATATCATATTTTGGATTGAGAGTTGACCTTTTGACCACTGCATTAGGCAATACAAGCATTGTACGAGTCCCCCACCCACAAAGGGAATCATTTTGATTTCAACAGGTGATTGATTACCTTATTTATATCATACATGTATTTTGGATTGAGAGTTGACCTTTTGACCACTGCATTAGGCAAAATAAGCATTATACGAGTCCCCCACCCACACAAAAGAGAGAAATTTCATTTTCAACAGGTGATAAACCTTGTTTATATCATATTTTGGATTGAGAGTTGACCTTTTGACCACTGCATTAGGCAATACAAGCATTGTACGAGTCTCCCACCCACAAAGGGAATCATTTTGATTTCAACAGGTGATTGATTACCTTATTTATATCATACATGTATTTTGGATTGAGAGTTGACCTTTTGACCACTGCATTAGGCAATACAAGCATTATAGAGTCTTGTTTATATCATATTTAGGATTGAGAGTTGACCTTTTGACCACTGCATTAGGAAATACAAGCATTATACGAGTCCCCCACCCACAAAAGGGAACCATTTCTTTGTCAACAGGTGATAACCTCGTTTATATCATATTTTGGATTAAGAGTTGACCTTTTGACCACTGCATTAGGCAATACAAGCATTATTTAAAAGTCCATCCCCCCCCCCCCCCCACCCCAGAAAAGGGAAACATTTATTTTTCAACATGCGATAACCTTGTTTATATCATATTTTGGATTGAGAGTTGACCTTTTGACCACTGCATTAGGCAGAATAAGCATTGTACAAGTCCCCCACCCACACAAAAGAGAGAAATTTCATTTTCAACAGGTGATTTCCTTGTTTATAACATATTTTGGATTGAAAGTTGACCTTTTGACCATTGCATTAGGCAATACAAGCATTGTACGAGTCCCCAACCCTCAAAGGGGAATCATTTTGATTTCAACAGGTGATGGACCCACGTCACATGAGGTTGAGCACGCGTAAAGTACGCCTGCTCAACCTCACCCCAAAACGGTCCTGTGGATCTCCGTTGTGCGCACTACGTCATCTCGACCTCAAGGCTCTGATTGGTTGGTGTTCAAACGTGAGAACTGAAAAAACTCATGAGCTTTTCCACGCACCATCACGCGCCACTGCGTCGGTGGTTATGGCGCAGCGGGAGCACTGCGTTGGTGGATACGGCGCAGCGTGACGATCGTTAAAAAGGCGTCAATTTAAATTTGACCAATCAGGTGTTTTGGTGTTGTTGGTTGGCAGTATTTTGTGAGTTAAACATGCGTGCGCAGCCTGATTGAAGTGCGCCCACGTATGTCGAACTGTGGCCAGGAGATTATGTGCCGTAGGTCCATTGACTGCCCCTTATTTATATCATACATGTATTTTGGATAGAGAGTTGACCTTTTGACCACTGCATTAGGAAATACAAGCATTATAGAGTCTTGTCTATATCATATTTTGGATTGAGAGTTGACCTTTTGACCACTGCATTAGGAAATACAAGCATTATAGAGTCTTGTCTATATCATATTTTGGATTGAGAGTTGACCTTTTGACCACTGCATTAGGAAATACAAGCATTATACGAGTCTCCCCCCCCCCCCCCCACACACAAAAGGGAAACATTTCATTGTCAACAGGTGATAACCTCGTTTATATCATATTTTGGATTAAGAGTTGACCTTTTGACCACTGCATTAGGCAATACAAGCATTATAAGAGTCACCTCCCCCCCCCCCCCCCACACACACAAAAGGGAAAAATTTCTTTTTCAACATGCGATAACCTTGTTTATATCATATTTAGGATTAAGAGTTGACCTTTTGACCACTGCATTAGGCAAAATAAGCATTATACGAGTCCCCCACCCACACAAAAGAGAGAAATTTCATTTTCAACAGGGGATTGCCTTGTCTATATCATATTTTGGATTGAGAGTTGACCTTTTGACCACTGCATTAGGCAAAATAAGCATTATACGAGTCCCCCACCCACACAAAAGAGACAAATTTCGATTTCAACAGGTGATAATCTTGTTTATATCATATTTTGGATTAAGAGTTGACCTTTTGACCACTGCATTAGGCAAAATAAGCATTATAAAGAGTCCCCAACCCTCACAAAAGGGAAAAATTTCATTTTCAACAGGGGATTGCCTTGTCTATATCATATTTTGGATTGAGAATTGACCTTTTGACGACTGCATTAGGCAATACAGGCATTATATGAGTCCCCACCCAAAAAAAGGGGGAATTTTTCAATTTCAACGGGCGATTATCTTGTTTTATATCATATTTTGGATTGAGAGTTGACCTTTTGACCACTGCATTAGGCAATACAAGCATTACAGAGTCTTGTTTATATCATATTTTGGATTTGGAGTTGACCTTTTGACCACTGCATTAGGCAAAATAAGCATTATAATAGTCCCCCACCTACACAAAAGGGGAAAAGTTCATTTTCAACAGGTGATAACCTCGTTTATATCATATTTTGGATTAAGAGTTGACCTTTTGACCACTGCATTAGGCAAAATAAGCATTATAATAGTCCCCCCACCTACACAAAAGGGAAAAATTTCATTTTTAACAGGTGATTACCTTGTTTATATCATATTTTGGATTGGGAGTTGACCTTTTGACCACTGAATTAGGCAAAATAAGCAATATAAGACTCCCCACCTATACAAAAGGGAAAAATTTCATTTTCAACAGGTGATTATCTTGTTTATATCATATTTTGGATTAAGAGTTGACCTTTTGACCACTGCATTAGGCAAAGCAAGCATTATAAGACTCCCCACCTATACAAAAGGGAAAAATTTCATTTTCAACAGGTGATTATCTTGTTTATATCATATTTTGGATGACCTTTTGACCACTGCATTAGGAAATACAAGCATTCTACGAATCCCCCACCCACACAAAAGTGAAACATTTCATTTTTAACAGGTGATTACCTTGTTTATATCATATTTTGGATTAAGAGTTGACCTTTTGACCACTGCATTAGGCAAAGCAAGCATTATAAGAATCCCCACCTATACAAAAGGGAAAAATTTCATTTTCAACAGGTGATTATCTTGTTTATATCATATTTTGGATTAAGAGTTCACCTTTTGACTACTGCATTAGGCAAAATAAGCATTATAAGACCTATACAAAAGGGAAAAATTTCATTTTCAACAGGTGATTATCTTGTTTATATCATATTTTGGATTAAGAGTTGACCTTTTGACCACTGCATTAGGCAAAATAAGCATTATAAGACTCCCCACCTATACAAAAGGGAAAAATTTCATTTTCAACAGGTGATTACCTTGTTTATATCATATTTTGGATTAAGAGTTGACCTTTTGACTACTGCATTAGGCAAAATAAGCATTATAAGACTCCCCACCTATACAAAAGGGAAAAATTTCATTTTCATTTTCAACAGGTGATTATCTTGTTTATATCATATTTTGGATTAAGAGTTGACCTTTTGACCACTGCATTAGGCAAAATAAGCATTATAAGACTCCCCACCGATACAAAAGGGAAAAATTTCATTTTCAACAGGTGATTATCTTGTTTATATCATATTTTGGATTAAGAGTTGACCTTTTGACCACTGCATTAGGCAAAATAAGCATTATAAGACTCCCCACCTATACAAAAGGGAAAAATTTCATTTTCAACAGGTGATTACCTTGTTTATATCATATTTTGGATTAAGAGTTGACCTTTTGACCACTGCATTAGGCAAAGCAAGCATTATAAGACTCCCCACCTATACAAAAGGGAAAAATTTCATTTTCAACAGGTGATTATCTTGTTTATATCATATTTTGGATTAAGAGTTGACCTTTTGACCACTGCATTAGGCAAAATAAGCATTATAAGACTCCCTTTAACAGGTGATTATCTTGTTTATATCATATTTTGGATTAAGAGTTGACCTTTTGACCACTGCATTAGGCAAAATAAGCATTATAAGACTCCCCACCTATACAAAAGGGAAAAATTTCATTTTCAACAGGTGATTACCTTGTTTATATCATATTTTGGATTAAGAGTTGACCTTTTGACCACTGCATTAGGCAATACAAGTATTATAAGACTCCCCACCTATACAAAAGGGGAAAATTTCATTTTCAACAGGTGATTGCTTTGTTTATATCATATGTTGGATTAAGAGTTGACCTTTTGACCACTGCATTAGGCAAAGCAAGCATTATAAGACTCCCCCCACCTATACAAAAGGGGAAAATTTCATTTTCAACAGGTGATTGCCTTGTTTATATCATATTTTGGATTAAGAGTTGACCTTTTGACCACTGCATTAGGCAATACAAGTATTATAAGACTCCCCCACCCAAACAAAAGGGGAAAATTTCATTTTCAACAAGTGATTGCCTTGTTTATATCATATTTTGGAATGAGAGTTGACCTTTTGACCACTGCATTAGACAATACAAGCATTATAAGACTCCCCCACCTATACAAAAGGGAAACATTTCATTTTCAATAGGTGATTGCCTTGTTTATATCATATTTTGGATTGAGAGATGACCTTTTGAACACTGCATTAGGCAATACAAGTATTATAAGACTCCCCCACCCAAACAAAAGGGGAAAATTTCATTTTCAACAAGTGATTGCCTTGTTTATATCATATTTTGGAATGAGAGTTAACCTTTTGACCACTGCATTAGACAATACAAGCATTATAAGACTCCCCCACCTATACAAAAGGGGAAAATTTCATTTTCAACAAGTGATTGCCTTGTTTATATCATATTTTGGAATGAGAGTTAACCTTTTGACCACTGCATTAGACAATACAAGCATTATAAGACTCCCCCACCTATACAAAAGGGAAAAATTTCATTTTCAACAGGTGATTGCCTTGTTTATATCATATTTTGGATTGAGAGATGACCTTTTGACCACTGCATTAGGAAATACAAGCATTCTACGAATCCCCCACCCACACAAAAGTGAAACATTTCATTTTTAACAGGTGATAACCTCGTTTATATCATATTTTGGATTAAGAGTTGACCTTTTGACCACTGCATTATGCAAAATAAGCATTATAAGAGTCCCCCACCCACACAAAAGAGAGAAATTTCATTTTCAACAGGTGATTGCCTTGTTTATATCATATTTTGGATTAAGAGTTGACCTTTTGACCACTGCATTAGGCAACATAACATTATAAGAGTCCCCCACCCACACAAAAGAGAGAAATTTCATTTTCAACAGGGGATTGCCTTGTCTATATCATATTTTGGATTGAGAGTTGACCTTTTGACCACTGCATTAGGAAATACAAGCATTCTACGAGTCCCCTGCCTTCACAAAAGGGAAAAATTTAATTTTTAACAGGGGATTGCCTTGTCTATATCATATTTTGGATTACGAGTTGACCTTTTGACCACTGCATTATGCAAAATAAGCATTATAAGAGTCCCCCACCCACACAAAAGAGAGAAATTTCATTTTCAACAGGTGATTGCCTTGTTTATATCATATTTTGGATTAAGAGTTGACCTTTTGACCACTGCATTAGGCAAATCAACCACTAAACAAATGCCCCATCCCACCCCGGTGTCATTTTCAACAGTTTATACCCTGGGATATAGTAATTATTGCCATTGTGACCACTGCATTAGGCAAATCAACCACTAAACAAATGCCCCATCCCATCCCAGTGTCATTTTCAACAGTTTATACCCTGGGATATAGTAATTATTGCCATTGTGACCACTGCATTAGGCAAATCAACCACTAAACAAATGCCCTATCCCATCCCAGTGTCATTTTCAACAGTTTATACCATGGGATATAGTAATTATTGCCATTGTGACCACTGCATTATGCAAATCAACCACTAAACAAATGCCCCGTCCCACCCAGTGAAATTTTCAACAGTTTATACCCTTGGATAGAGTAATTATTGCTATTGTGACCACTGCATTAGGCAAATCAATCACTAAACAAATGCCCCATCCCACCCCAGTGTCATTTTCAACAGTTTATACCCTTGGATAGAGTAATTATTGCCATTGCGACCACTGCATTAGGCAAATCAACCACTAAACAAATGCCCCATCCCATCCCAGTGTCATTTTCAACAGTTTATACCCTTGGATAGAGTAATTATTACTATTGTGACCACTGCATTAGGCAAATCAACCACTAAACAAATGCCCCGTCCCACCCCAGTCAAATTTTCAACAGTTTATACCCTTGGATAGAGTAATTATTGCCATTGTGACCACTGCATTAGGCAAATCAACCACTAACCAAGTGCCCCATCCCACCCCAGTGTCATTTCCAACAGTTTATACCCTGGGATATAGTAATTAGTGCCATTGTGACCACTGCATTAGGCAAATCAACCACTAAACAAATGCCCCTTGCCACCCCAGTGTCATTTTCAACAGTTTATACCCTTGGATATAGTAATTATTGCCATTGTGACCACTGCATTAGGCAAATCAACCACTAACCAAGTGCCCCATCCCACCCCAGTGTCATTTTCAACAGTTTATACCCTGGGATATAGTAATTATTACCATTGTGACCACTGCATTAGGCAAAACAACCATTAAACAAATGCCCCATCCCACCCCAGTGTCATTTTCAACAGTTTATACCCTTGGATAGAGTAATTATTGCCATTGCGACCACTGCATTAGGCAAATCAACCACTAAACAAATGCCCCGTCCCACCCAGTGTCATTTTCAACAGTTTATACCATGGGATATAGTAATTATTGCCATTGTGACCACTGCATTAGGCAAATCAACCACTAAACAAATGCCCCATCCCATCCCAGTGTCATTTTCAACAGTTTATACCCTGGGATATAGTAATTATTGCCATTTTGACCACTGCATTAGGCAAATCAACCACTAAACAAATGCCCCATCCCATCCCAGTGTCATTTTCAACAGTTTATACCCTGGGATATAGTAATTATTGCCATTGTGACCACTGCATTAGACAAATCAACCACTAAAAAAGTGCCCCATCCCACCCCAGTGTCATTTTCAACAGTTTATACCCTGGGATATAGTAATTATTACCATTGTGACCACTGCATTAGACAAATCAACCACTAACCAAGTGCCCCATCCCACCCCAGTGTCATTTTCAACAGTTTATACCCTGGGATATAGTAATTATTGCCATTGTGACCACTGCATTAGACAAATCAACCACTAAAAAAGTGCCCCATCCCACCCCAGTGTCATTTTCAACAGTTTATACCCTGGGATATAGTAATTATTACCATTGTGACCACTGCATTAGACAAATCAACCACCAACCAAGTGCCCCATCCCACCCCAGTGTCATTTTCAACAGTTTATACCCTGGGATATAGTAATTATTGCTATTGTGACCACTGCAATAGGCAAATCAACCACTAAACAAATGCCCCGTCCCACCCAGTGTCATTTTCAACAGTTTATACCCTGGGATATAGTAATTATTGCCATTGTGACCACTGCATTAGGCAAATCAACCACTAACCAAGTGCCCCATCCCACCCCAGTGTCATTTTCAACAGTTTATACCCTGGGATATAGTAATTATTGCCATTGTGACCACTGCATTAGGCAAATCAACCACTAACCAAGTGCCCCATCCCACGCCAGTGTCATTTTCAACAGTTTATACCCTTGGATAGAGTAATTATTGCTATTGTGACCACTGCATTAGGCAAATCAACCACTAAACAAATGCCCCATCCCACCCCAGTGAAATTTTCAACAGTTTATACCCTTGGATAGAGTAATTATTGCCATTGTGACCACTGCATTAGGCAAATCAACAACTAACCAAGTGCCCCATCCCACCCCAGTGTCATTTTCAACAGTTTATACCCTGGGATATAGTAATTATTGCCATTGTGACCACTGCAATAGGCAAATCAACCACTAAACAAATGCCCCGTCCCACCCAGTGTCATTTTCAACAGTTTATACCCTTGGATAGAGTAATTATTGCTATTGTGACCACTGCATTAGGCAAATCAATCACTAAACAAATGCCCCATCCCACCCCAGTGTCATTTTCAACAGTTTATACCCTTGGATAGAGTAATTATTGCCATTGCGACCACTGCATTAGGCAAATCAACCACTAAACAAATGCCCCATCCCATCCCAGTGTCATTTTCAACAGTTTATACCCTGGGATATAGTAATTATTGCCATTGTGACCACTGCATTAGGCAAATCAACCACTAAACAAATGCCCCATCCCAGTGTCATTTTCAACAGTTTATACCCTGGGATATAGTAGTTATTGCCATTGTGACCACTGCATTAGGCAAATCAACCACTAAAAAAGTGCCCCATCCCACCCCAGTGTCATTTTCAACAGTTTATACCCTTGGATATAGTAATTATTGCCATTGTGACCACTGCATTAGGCAAATCAACCACTAAACAAATGCCCCGTCCCACCCAGTGTCATTTTCAACAGTTTATACCCTTGGATATAGTAATTATTGCCATTGTGACCACTGCATTAGGCAAATCAACCACTAAACAAATGCCCCATCCCACCCCAGTGTCATTTTCAACAGTTTATACCCTTGGATATAGTAATTATTGCCATTGTGACCACTGCATTAGGCAAATCAACCACTAAACAAATGCCCCATCCCACCCCAGTGTCATTTTCAACAGTTTATACCCTTGGATAGAGTAATTATTGCCCTTCAGACCACTGCAATAGGCAAATCAACCACTAAACAAATGCCCCATCCCACCCCAGTGTCATTTTCAACAGTTTATACCCTGGGATATAGTAATTATTGCCATTGTGACCACTGCAATAGGCAAATCAACCACTAAACAAATGCCCCGTCCCACCCAGTGTCATTTTCAACAGTTTATACCCTGGGATAGAGTAATTATCGCCATTGTGACCACTGCATTAGGCAAATCAACCACCAACCAAGTGCCCCATCCCACCCCAGTGTCATTTTCAACAGTTTATACCCTGGGATATAGTAATTATTGCCATTGTGACCACTGCATTAGGCAAATCAACCACTAACCAAGTGCCCCATCCCACCCCAGTGTCATTTTCAACAGTTTATACCCTTGGATAGAGTAATTATTGCTATTGTGACCACTGCATTAGGCAAATCAACCACTAAACAAATGCCCCATCCCACCCCAGTGAAATATTCAACAGTTTATACCCTGGGATATAGTAATTATTGCCATTGTGACCACTGCATTAGGCAAATCAACCACTAACCAAGTGCCCCATCCCACCCCAGTGTCATTTTCAACAGTTTATACCCTGGGATATAGTAATTATTGCCATTGTGACCACTGCATTAGGCAAATCAACCACTAACCAAGTGCCCCATCCCACCCCAGTGTCATTTTCAACAGTTTATACCCTTGGATAGAGTAATTATTGCCATTGTGACCACTGCATTAGGCAAATCAACCACTAACCAAGTGCCCCATCCCACCCCAGTGTCATTTTCAACAGTTTATACCCTGGGATATAGTAATTAGTGCCATTGTGACCACTGCATTAGGCAAATCAACCACTAACCAAGTGCCCCATCCCACCCCAGTGTAATTTTCAACAGTTTATACCCTGGGATATAGTAATTATTGCCATTGTGACCACTGCATTAGGCAAATCAACCACTAAACAAATGCCCCATCCCACCCCAGTGTCATTTTCAACAGTTTATATCCTTGGATAGAGTAATTATTGCCATTGCGACCACTGCATTAGGCAAATCAACCACTAAACAAATGCCCCGTCCCACCCAGTGTCATTTTCAACAGTTTATACCCTGGGATATAGTAATTATTGCCATTGTGACCACTGCATTAGGCAAATCAACCACTAAACAAATGCCCCGTCCCACCCAGTGAAATTTTCAACAGTTTATACCCTTGGATAGAGTAATTATTGCCATTGTGACCACTGCATTAGGCAAATCAACCACTAACCAAGTGCCCCATCCCACCCCAGTGTCATTTTCAACAGTTTATACCCTGGGATATAGTAATTAGTGCCCTTCGGACCACTGCATTAGGCAAATCAACCACTAAACAAATGCCCCGTCCCACCCCAGTCTCATTTTCAACAGTTTATACCCTGGGATATATAGTAATTATTGCCATTGTGACCACTGCAATAGGCAAATCAACCACTAAACAAATGCCCCATCCCACCCCAGTGTCATATTCAACAGTTTATACCCTTGGATAGAGTAATTATTGCCATTGTGACCACTGCATTAGGCAAATCAACCACTAAACAAATGCCCCGTCCCACCCAGTGTCATTTTCAACAGTTTATACCCTTGGATATAGTAATTATTGCCCTTCAGACCACTGCATGTGTCATTTTCAACAGTTTATACCCTGGGATATAGTAATCATTGCCATTGTGACCAATGCATTAGGCAAATCAATCACTAAACAAATGCCCCATCCCACCCCAGTGTCATATTCAACAGTTTATACCCTTGGATATAGTAATTATTGCCCTTCAGACCACTGCATTAGGCAAATCAACCACTAAACAAATGCCCCGTCCCACCCAGTGTCATTTTCAACAGTTTATACCCTTGGATAGAGTAATTATTGCCATTGTGACCACTGCATTAGGCAAATCAACCACTAAACAAATGCCCCATCCCACCCCAGTGTCATTTTCAACAGTTTATACCCTTGGATAGAGTATTTATTGCCATTGTGACCACTGCATTAGGCAAAATAAGCATTATAAGAGTCCCCCACCCTCACAAAAGGGACACATTTCATTTTCAACAGGTGATAACCTTGTTTATATCATATGTGACCTTTTGAGAGTTGACCTTTTGACCACTGCATTAGGCAAAATAAGCATTATACGAGTCCCCCGACCACACAAAAGAGACAAATTTTGATTTCAACAGGTGATAATCTTGTTTATATCATATTTTGGATTAAGAGTTGACCTTTTGACCACTGCATTAGGCAATACAAGCATTATAAGAGTCCCCCAGGCAAAATAAGCATTATACGAGTCCCCCACCCACACAAAAGAGAGAAATTTCATTTTCAACAGGTGATTTCCTTGTTTATAACATATTTTGGATTGAGAGTTGACCTTTTGACCACTGCATTAGGCAAAATAAGCATTATACGAGTCCCCCGACCACACAAAAGAGACAAATTTCGATTTCAACAGGTGATAATCTTGTTTATATCATATTTTGGATTAAGAGTTGACCTTTTGACCACTGCATTAGGCAATACAAGCATTATAAGAGTCCCCCAGGCAAAATAAGCATTATACGAGTCCCCCACCCACACAAAAGAGAGAAATTTCATTTTCAACAGGTGATTTCCTTGTTTATAACATATTTTGGATTGAGAGTTGACCTTTTGACCACTGCATTAGGCAAAATAAGCATTATACGAGTCCCCCACCCACACAAAAGAGGGAAATTTCATTTTCAACAGGTGATTTCCTTGTTTATATTATATTTTGGATTGAGAGTTGACCTTTTGACCACTGCATTAGGCAAAATGAGCATTATACGAGTCCCCCGACCACACAAGAGACAAATTTCGATTTCAACAGGTGATAATCTTGTTTATATCATATTTTGGATTAAGAGTTGACCTTTTGACCACTGCATTAGGCAATACAAGCATTATAAGAGTCCCCCAGGCAAAATAAGCATTATACGAATCCCCCACCCACACAAAAGAGAGAAATTTCATTTTCAACAGGTGATTTCCTTGTTTATAACATATTTTGGATTGAGAGTTGACCTTTTGACCACTGCATTAGGCAATACAAGCATTATAAGAGTCCCCCAGGCAAAATAAGCATTATACGAGTCCCCCACCCACACAAAAGAGAGAAATTTTATTTTCAACAGGTGATTTCCTTATTTATATCATATTTTGGATTGAGAGTTGACCTTTTGACCACTGCATTAGGTAAAATAAGCATTATACGAGTCCCCCACCCACACAAGAGGGAAATTTCATTTTCAACAGGTGATTTCCTTGTTTATATTATATTTTGGATTGAGAGTTGACCTTTTGACCACTGCATTAGGCAAAATGAGCATTATACGAGTCCCCCGACCACACAAAAGAGACAAATTTCGATTTCAACAGGTGATAATCTTGTTTATATCATATTTTGGATTAAGAGTTGACCTTTTGACCACTGCATTAGGCAATACAAGCATTATAAGAGTCCCCCAGGCAAAATAAGCATTATACGAGTCCCCCACCCACACAAAAGAGAGAAATTTCATTTTCAACAGGTGATTTCCTTGTTTATAACATATTTTGGATTGAGAGTTGACCTTTTGACCACTGCATTAGGCAAAATAAGCATTATACGAGTCCCCCACCCACACAAAAGAGGGAAATTTCATTTTCAACAGGTGATTTCCTTGTTTATATTATATTTTGGATTGAGAGTTGACCTTTTGACTACTGCATTAGGCAAAATGAGCATTATACGAGTCCCCCGACCACACAAGAGACAAATTTCGATTTCAACAGGTGATAATCTTGTTTATATCATATTTTGGATTAAGAGTTGACCTTTTGACCACTGCATTAGGCAATACAAGCATTATAAGAGTCCCCCAGGCAAAATAAGCATTATACGAATCCCCCACCCACACAAAAGAGAGAAATTTCATTTTCAACAGGTGATTTCCTTGTTTATAACATATTTTGGATTGAGAGTTGACCTTTTGACCACTGCATTAGGCAATACAAGCATTATAAGAGTCCCCCAGGCAAAATAAGCATTATACGAGTCCCCCACCCACACAAAAGAGAGAAATTTTATTTTCAACAGGTGATTTCCTTATTTATATCATATTTTGGATTGAGAGTTGACCTTTTGACCACTGCATTAGGTAAAATAAGCATTATACGAGTCCCCCACCCACACAAAAGAGGGAAATTTCATTTTCAACAGGTGATTTCCTTGTTTTTATTATATTTTGGATTGAGAGTTGACCTTTTGACCACTGCATTAGGCAAAATGAGCATTATACGAGTCCCCCGACCACACAAAAGAGACAAATTTCTATTTCAACAGGTGATAATCTTATTTATATCATATTTTGGATTAAGAGTTGACCTTTTGACCACTGCATTAGGCAATACAAGCATTATAAGAGTCCCCCAGGCAAAATAAGCATTATACGAGTCCCCCACCCACACAAAAGAGAGAAATTTCATTTTCAACAGGTGATTTCCTTATTTATATCATATTTTGGATTGAGAGTTGACCTTTTGACCACTGCATTAGGCAAAATAAGCATTATAAAGAGTCCCCTCCCCAACCCTCACAAAAGGGGAAAATTTCATTTTCAACAGGGGATTGCCTTGTCTATATCATATTTTGGATTGAGAATTGACCTTTTGACCACTGCATTTAGGCAATACAGGCATTATATGAGTCCCCACCCAAAAAAGGGGGAATTTTTCAATTTCAACGGGCGATTATCTTGTTTATATCATAGTTTGGATTGAGAGTTGACCTTTTGACCACTGCATTAGGCAATACAAGCATTACAGAGTCTTGTTTATATCATATTTTGGATTTGGAGTTGACCTTTTGACCACTGCATTAGGTAAAATAAGCATTATACGAGTCCCCCACCCACACAAAAGAGAGAAATTTAATTTTCAACAGGTGATTTCCTTGTTTATATCATATTTTGGATTGAGAGTTGACCTTTTGACCACTGCATTAGGCAAAATAAGCATTATACGAGTCCCCCCACCCACACAAAAGAGAGAAATTTCATTTTCAACAGGTGATTTCCTTGTTTATATCATATTTTGGATTGAGAGTTGACCTTTTAACCACTGCATTAGGCAAAATAAGCATTATAAAGAGTCCCCAACCCTCACAAAAGGGAAAAAATTCATTTTCAACAGGGGATTGCCTTGTCCATATCATATTGTGGATTGAGAATTGACCTTTTGACCACTGCATTAGGCAATACAAGCATTATAAGAGTCCACCCCCCCTCCCCCACCCTCCCCCACCCACAAAAGGGAAAAATTTCTTTGTCAACATGCGATAAACCTTGTTTATATCATATTTTGGAATGAGAATTGACCTTTTGACCACTGCATTAGACAAAACAAGCATTATACGAGTCCCCCACCCACACAAAAGAGAGAAATTTCATTTTCAACAGGTGATTTCCTTGTTTATATCATATTTTGGATTGAGAGTTGACCTTTTGACCACTGCATTAGACAATACAAGCATTATAAGAGTCCCCCCCGCAAAATAAGCATTATATGAGTCCCCCACCCACACAAAAGAGAGAAATTTCATTTTCTTGTTTATATCATATTTTGGATTGGGAGTTGACCTTTTAAAGCTAGCCTTGGATATAGAGGTCAGTGACCTTTTCACCACTGCATTAAGCTAGTTGAGTACTACATGTGTGCCCCTTTGTGTCATTTCAACAGTTTTAGGCCTTGGATATAGAGGTCAGTGACCTTTTCACCACTGCATTAAGCTAGTTGAGTACTAAATATATGCCCCTTTCCAAACAAGTGTCATTTCAACAGTTTATAGAGGTCATTGACCTTTTTACCACTGCGTTAAGCTAGTTTAATACTAATTATATCCAAACAAGTGTCATTTCAACAGTTTATAGCCTTGGATATAGAGGTCAGTGACCTTTTCACCACTGCATTAAGCTAGTTGAGTACTACTAAATATATGCCCCTTTCCAAACAAGTGTCATTTCAACAGTTTATAGAGGTCATTGACCTTTTTACCACTGCGTTAAGCTAGTTTAATACTAATTATATCCAAACAAGTGTCATTTCAACAGTTTTAAGCCTTGGATATAGAGGTCAGTGACCTTTTCACCAATGCATTAAGCTAGTTGAGTACTAAATATTTGCCCCTTTCCAAACAAGTGTCATTTCAACAGTTTATAGAGGTCAGTGACCTTTTCACCACTGCATTAAGCTAGTTGAGTACTACATGTGTGCCCCTTTGTGTCACTTCAACAGTTTTAATCCTTGGATATAGAGGTCAGTGACCTTTTCACCAATGCATTAAGCTAGTTGAGTACTAAATATATGCCCCTTTCCAAACAAGTGTCATTTCAACAGTTTATAGAGGTCAGTGACCTTTTCACCGCTGCAAGCTAGTTTAATACTAATTATATCCAAACAAGTGTCATTTCAACAGTTTATAGCCTTGGATATAGAGGTCAGTGACCTTTTCACCACTGCATTAAGCTAGTTGAGTACTAAATATATGCCCCTTTCCAAAACAAGTGTCATTTCAACAGTTTATAGAGGTCAGTGACCTTTTTACCACTGCGTTAAGCTAGTTTAATACTAATTATATCCAAACAAGTGTCATTTCAACAGTTTTAAGCCTTGGATATAGAGGTCAGTGACCTTTTCACCAATGCATTAAGCTAGTTGAGTACTAAATATTTGCCCCTTTCCAAACAAGTATCATTTCAACAGTTTATAGAGGTCAGTGACCTTTTCACCACTGCATTAAGCTAGTTGAGTACTACATGTGTGCCCCTTTGTGTCACTTCAACAGTTTTAATCCTTGGATATAGAGGTCAGTGACCTTTTCACCACTGCATTAAGCTAGTTGAGTACTAAATATATGCCCCTTTCCAAAACAAGTGTCATTTCAACAGTTTATAGAGGTAAGTGACCTTTTCACCACTGCAAGCTAGTTTAATACTAATTATATCCAAACAAGTGTCATTTCAACAGTTTTAATCCTTGGATATAGAGGTCAGTGACCTTTTCACCACTGCATTAAGCTAGTTGAGTACTACATGTGTGCCCCTTTGTGTCACTTCAACAGTTTTAATCATTGGATATAGAGGTCAGTGACCTTTTCACCACTGCATTAAGCTAGTTGAGTACTAAATATATGCCCCTTTCCAAAACAAGTGTCATTTCAACAGTTTATAGAGGTCATTGACCTTTTCACCACTGCAAGCTAGTTTAGTACTAATTATATTCAAACAAGTGTCATTTCAACAGTTTTAGGCCTTGGATATAGAGGTCAGTGACCTTTTCACCAATGCATTAAGCTAGTTGAGTACTAAATATTTGCCCCTTTCCAAACAAGTGTCATTTCAACAGTTTATAGAGGTCAGTGACCTTTTCACCACTGCAAGCTAGTTTAATACTAATTATATCCAAACAAGTGTCATTTCAACAGTTTTAATCCGTGGATATAGAGGTCAGTGACCTTTTCACCAATGCATTAAGCTAGTTGAGTACTAAATATTTGCCCCTTTCCAAACAAGTGTCATTTCAACAGTTTATAGAGGTCAGTGACCTTTTCACCACTGCATTAAGCTAGTTGAGTACTAAATATTTGCCCCTTTCCAAACAAGTGTCATTTCAACAGTTTATAGAGGTAAGTGACCTTTTCACCACTGCAAGCTAGTTTAGTACTAATTATATCCAAACAAGTGTCATTTCAACAGTTTATAGCCTTGGATATAGAGGTCAGTGACCTTTTCACCACTGCATTAAGCTAGTTGAGTACTAAATATTTGCCCCTTTCCAAACAAGTGTCATTTCAACAGTTTATAGAGGTAAGTGACCTTTTCACCACTGCAAGCTAGTTTAGTACTAATTATATCCAAACAAGTGTCATTTCAACAGTTTATAGCCTTGGATATAGAGGTCAGTGACCTTTTCACCACTGCATTAAGCTAGTTGAGTACTAAATATTTGCCCCTTTCCAAACAAGTGTCATTTCAACAGTTTATAGAGGTAAGTGACCTTTTCACCACTGCAAGCTAGTTTAGTACTAATTATATCCAAACAAGTGTCATTTCAACAGTTTATAGCCTTGGATATAGAGGTCAGTGACCTTTTCACCAATGCATTAAGCTAGTTGAGTACTAAATATTTGCCCCTTTCCAAACAAGTGTCATTTCAACAGTTTATAGAGGTCATTGACCTTTTCACCACTGCATTAAGCTAGTTGAGTACTACATGTGTGCCCCTTTGTGTCACTTCAACAGTTTTAATCCTTGGATATAGAGGTCAGTGACCTTTTCACCAATGCATTAAGCTAGTTGAGTACTAAATATATGCCCCTTTCCAAACAAGTGTCATTTCAACAGTTTATAGTGGTCATTGACCTTTTCACCACTGCATTAAGCTAGTTGAGTACTACATGTGTGCCCCTTTGTGTCATTTCAACAGTTTTAAGCCTTGGATATAGAGGTCAGTGACCTTTTCACCACTGCATTAAGCTAGTTGAGTACTACTAAATATATGCCCCTTTCCAAAACAAGTGTCATTTCAACAGTTTATAGAGGTCAGTGACCTTTTCACCACTGCAAGCTAGTTTAGTACTAATTATATCCAAACAAGTGTCATTTCAACAGTTTATAGCCTTGGATATAGAGGTCAGTGACCTTTTCACCAATGCATTAAGCTAGTTGAGTACTACTAAATATATGCCCCTTTCCAAACAAGTGTCATTTCAACAGTTTATAGAGATCAGTGACCTTTTCACCACTGCAAGCTAGTTTAGTACTAATTATATCCAAACAAGTGTCATTTCAACAGTTTATAGCCTTGGATATAGAGGTCAGTGACCTTTTCACCAATGCATTAAGCTAGTTGAGTACTACTAAATATATGCCCCTTTCCAAACAAGTGTCATTTCAACAGTTTATAGAGGTCATTGACCTTTTCACCACTGCAAGCTAGTTTAGTACTAATTATATCTAAACAAGTGTCATTTCAACAGTTTATAGCCTTGGATATAGAGGTCAGTGACCTTTTCACCAATGCATTAAGCTAGTTGAGTACTACTAAATATATGCCGCTTTCCAAACAAGTGTCATTTCAACAGTTTATAGAGGTCATTGACCTTTTCACCACTGCAAGCTAGTTTAGTACTAATTATATCCAAACAAGTGTCATTTCAACAGTTTATAGCCTTGGATATAGAGGTCAGTGACCTTTTCACCACTGCATTAAGCTAGTTGAGTACTAAATATATGCCCCTTTCCAAACAAGTGTCATTTCAACAGTTTATAGAGGTAAGTGACCTTTTCACCACTGCAAGCTAGTTTAGTACTAATTATATCCAAACAAGTGTCATTTCAACAGTTTATAGCCTTGGATATAGAGGTCAGTGACCTTTTCACCAATGCATTAAGCTAGTTGAGTACTACTAAATATATGCCCCTTTCCAAACAAGTGTCATTTCAACAGTTTATAGAGGTCATTGACCTTTTCACCACTGCAAGCTAGTTTAGTACTAATTATATCCAAACAAGTGTCATTTCAACAGTTTATAGCCTTGGATATAGAGGTCAGTGACCTTTTCACCAATGCATTAAGCTAGTTGAGTACTACTAAATATATGCCCCTTTCCAAACAAGTGTCATTTCAACAGTTTATAGAGGTCAGTGACCTTTTCACCACTGCAAGCTAGTTTAGTACTAATTATATCCAAACAAGTGTCATTTCAACAGTTTTAAGCCTTGGATATAGAGGTCAGTGACCTTTTCACCAATGCATTAAGCTAGTTGAGTACTACTAAATATATGCCCCTTTCCAAACAAGTGTCATTTCAACAGTTTATAGAGGTAATTGACCTTTTCACCACTGCAAGCTAGTTTAGTACTAATTATATCCAAACAAGTGTCATTTCAACAGTTTATAGCCTTGGATATAGAGGTCATTGACCTTTTCACCAATGCATTAAGCTAGTTGAGTACTACTAAATATATGCCCCTTTCCAAACAAGTGTCATTTCAACAGTTTATAGAGGTCAGTGACCTTTTCACCACTGCAAGCTAGTTTAGTACTAATTATATCCAAACAAGTGTCATTTCAACAGTTTTAAGCCTTGGATATAGAGGTCAGTGACCTTTTCACCAATGCATTAAGCTAGTTGAGTACTACTAAATATATGCCCCTTTCCAAACAAGTGTCATTTCAACAGTTTATAGAGGTAAGTGACCTTTTCACCACTGCAAGCTAGTTTAGTACTAATTATATCCAAACAAGTGTCATTTCAACAGTTTATAGCCTTGGATATAGAGGTCATTAACCTTTTCACCAATGCATTAAGCTAGTTGAGTACTACTAAATATATGCCCCTTTCCAAACAAGTGTCATTTCAACAGTTTATAGAGGTAAGTGACCTTTTCACCACTGCAAGCTAGTTTAGTACGAATTATATCCAAACAAGTGTCATTTCAACAGTTTTAAGCCTTGGATATAGAGGTCAGTGACCTTTTCACCAATGCATTAAGCTAGTTGAGTACTACTAAATATATGCCCCTTTCCAAACAAGTGTCATTTCAACAGTTTATAGAGATCAGTGACCTTTTCACCACTGCAAGCTAGTTTAGTACTAATTATATCCAAACAAGTGTCATTTCAACAGTTTATAGCCTTGGATATAGAGGTCAGTGACCTTTTCACCAATGCATTAAGCTAGTTGAGTACTACTAAATATATGCCCCTTTCCAAACAAGTGTCATTTCAACAGTTTATAGAGGTCATTGACCTTTTCACCACTGCAAGCTAGTTTAGTACTAATTATATCTAAACAAGTGTCATTTCAACAGTTTATAGCCTTGGATATAGAGGTCAGTGACCTTTTCACCAATGCATTAAGCTAGTTGAGTACTACTAAATATATGCCGCTTTCCAAACAAGTGTCATTTCAACAGTTTATAGAGGTCATTGACCTTTTCACCACTGCAAGCTAGTTTAGTACTAATTATATCCAAACAAGTGTCATTTCAACAGTTTATAGCCTTGGATATAGAGGTCAGTGACCTTTTCACCACTGCATTAAGCTAGTTGAGTACTAAATATATGCCCCTTTCCAAACAAGTGTCATTTCAACAGTTTATAGAGGTAAGTGACCTTTTCACCACTGCAAGCTAGTTTAGTACTAATTATATCCAAACAAGTGTCATTTCAACAGTTTATAGCCTTGGATATAGAGGTCAGTGACCTTTTCACCAATGCATTAAGCTAGTTGAGTACTACTAAATATATGCCCCTTTCCAAACAAGTGTCATTTCAACAGTTTATAGAGGTCATTGACCTTTTCACCACTGCAAGCTAGTTTAGTACTAATTATATCCAAACAAGTGTCATTTCAACAGTTTATAGCCTTGGATATAGAGGTCAGTGACCTTTTCACCAATGCATTAAGCTAGTTGAGTACTACTAAATATATGCCCCTTTCCAAACAAGTGTCATTTCAACAGTTTATAGAGGTCAGTGACCTTTTCACCACTGCAAGCTAGTTTAGTACTAATTATATCCAAACAAGTGTCATTTCAACAGTTTTAAGCCTTGGATATAGAGGTCAGTGACCTTTTCACCAATGCATTAAGCTAGTTGAGTACTACTAAATATATGCCCCTTTCCAAACAAGTGTCATTTCAACAGTTTATAGAGGTAAGTGACCTTTTCACCACTGCAAGCTAGTTTAGTACTAATTATATCCAAACAAGTGTCATTTCAACAGTTTATAGCCTTGGATATAGAGGTCAGTGACCTTTTCACCAATGCATTAAGCTAGTTGAGTACTACTAAATATTTGCCCCTTTCCAAACAAGTGTCATTTCAACAGTTTATAGAGGTCATTGACCTTTTCACCACTGCAAGCTAGTTTAGTACTAATTATATCCAAACAAGTGTCATTTCAACAGTTTTAAGCCTTGGATATAGAGGTCAGTGACCTTTTCACCAATGCATTAAGCTAGTTGAGTACTACTAAATATATGCCCCTTTCCAAACAAGTGTCATTTCAACAGTTTATAGAGGTAAGTGACCTTTTCACCACTGCAAGCTAGTTTAGTACTAATTATATCCAAACAAGTGTCATTTCAACAGTTTATAGCCTTGGATATAGAGGTCATTGACCTTTTCACCAATGCATTAAGCTAGTTGAGTACTACTAAATATATGCCCCTTTCCAAACAAGTGTCATTTCAACAGTTTATAGAGGTCAGTGACCTTTTCACCACTGCAAGCTAGTTTAGTACTAATTATATCCAAACAAGTGTCATTTCAACAGTTTTAAGCCTTGGATATAGAGGTCAGTGACCTTTTCACCAATGCATTAAGCTAGTTGAGTACTACTAAATATATGCCCCTTTCCAAACAAGTGTCATTTCAACAGTTTATAGAGGTAAGTGACCTTTTCACCACTGCAAGCTAGTTTAGTACTAATTATATCCAAACAAGTGTCATTTCAACAGTTTATAGCCTTGGATATAGAGGTCATTGACCTTTTCACCAATGCATTAAGCTAGTTGAGTACTACTAAATATATGCCCCTTTCCAAACAAGTGTCATTTCAACAGTTTATAGAGGTAAGTGACCTTTTCACCACTGCAAGCTAGTTTAGTACGAATTATATCCAAACAAGTGTCATTTCAACAGTTTTAAGCCTTGGATATAGAGGTCAGTGACCTTTTCACCAATGCATTAAGCTAGTTGAGTACTACTAAATATATGCCCCTTTCCAAACAAGTGTCATTTCAACAGTTTATAGAGGTCATTGACCTTTTCACCACTGCAAGCTAGTTTAGTACTAATTATATCCAAACAAGTGTCATTTCAACAGTTTATAGCCTTGGATATAGAGGTCAGTGACCTTTTCACCACTGCATCAAGCTAGTTGAGTACTAAATATATGCCCCTTTCCAAACAAGTGTCATTACAACAGTTTATAGGTCATTGACCTTTTCACCACTGCATTAAGCTAGTTGAGTACTACATGTGTGCCCCTTTGTGTCATTTCAACAGTTTATAGCCTTGGATATAGAGGTCAGTGACCTTTTCACCAATGCATTAAGCTAGATGAGTACTACTAAATATATGCCCCGTTCCAAACAAGTGTCATTTCAACAGTTTATAGAGGTCATTGACCTTTTCACCACGGCATTAAGCTAGTTGAGTACTACATGTGTGCCCCTTTGTGTCATTTCAACAGTTTTAAGCCTTGGATATAGAGGTCAGTGACCTTTTCACCAATGCATTAAGCTAGTTGAGTACTAAATATTTGCCCCGTTCCAAACAAGTGTCATTTCAACAGTTTATAGAGGTCATTGACCTTTTCACCACGGCATTAAGCTAGTTGAGTACTACATGTGTGCCCCTTTGTGTCATTTCAACAGTTTTAAGCCTTGGATATAGAGGTCAGTGACCTTTTCACCAATGCATTAAGCTAGTTGAGTACTACATGTGTGTCCCTTCCCAAACAAGTATCATTTCAACAGTTTATTAAGAGTCCCCCACCCTCACAAAAGGGGATAATTTCAATTTCAACAGGTCATTGATTACCTTATTTATATCATACATGTATTTTGGATTGAGAGTTGACCTTTTGACCACTGCATTAGGAAATACAAGCATTCTACGAGTCCCCCACCCACAAAAGGGAATAGTTTCAATTTCAACAGGTGATTGATTACCTTATTTATATAATACATGTATTTTGGATTGAGAGTTGACCTTTTGACCACTGCATTAGGAAATACAAGCATTCTATGAGTCCCCACCCACACAAAAGTGAAACATTTCATTTTCAACAGGTGATAACCTCGTTTATATCATATTTTGGATTAAGAATTGAACGTTTGACCACTGCATTAGGCAAAATAAGCATTATAAGAGTCCCTCCACCCACACAAAAGAGAGAAATTTCATTCTCAACGGGTGATTTCCTTGTTTATATCATATTTTGGATTGAGAGTTGACCTTTTGACCACTGCATTAGGCAAAATAAGCATTATAATAGTCCCCCACCTACACAAAAGGGAAAAATTTCATTTTTAACAGGTGATTACCTTGTTTATATCATATTTTGGAATGAGAGTTGACCTTTTGACCACTGCATTAGGCAAAGCAAGCATTATAAGACTCCCCTCCCCACCTATACAAAAGGGAAAAATTTCATTTTCAACAGGTGATTACCTTGTTTATATCATATTTTGGATTAAGAGTTGACCTTTTGACCACTGCATTAGGCAAAATAAGCATTATAATAGTCCCCCACCTACACAAAAGTGAAACATTTCATTTTAACAGGTGATTACCTTGTTTATATCATATTTTGGATTAAGAGTTGACCTTTTGACCACTGCATTAGACAAAATAAGCATAATAATAGTCCCCCACCTACACAAAAGGGAAACAAATCATTTTCAAAAGGTGATTACCTTGTTTATATCATATTTTGGAATGAGAGTTGACCTTTTGACCACTGCATTATGCAATACAAGCATAAGAGTCCCCCACCTACACAAAAGGGAAAAATTTCATCTTCAACAGGTGATTACCTCGTTTATATCCTTGGATAAAGAGGTTATAATCCTTTTGACCACTGCATGAGGCAAGACAAGTACTAATTGTTTGCCTCCTGCCACCCAAGTATCATTTCAACAGTTTATATCCTTGGATATAGAGGTTTAAATCCTTTTGAACACTGCATGAGGCAAGACAAGTACTAAATGTTTGCCTCCTGCCACCCAAGTATCATTTTAACAGTTTATACCCTTGGATATAGAGGTTATAATCCTTTTGAACACTGCATGAGGCAAGACAAGTACTAAATGTTTGCCTCCTGCCACCCAAGTATCATTTCAACAGTTTATATCCTTGGATATAGAGGTTATAATCCTTTTGACACTGCATGAGGCAAGACAAGTACTAAATGTTTGCCTCCTGCCACCCAAGTATCATTTCAACAGTTTATATCCTTGGATATAGAGGTTATAATCCTTTTGACCATTGCATGAGGCAAGACAAGTACTAAATGTTTGCCTCCTGCCACCCAAGTATCATTTCAACAGTTTATACCCTTGGATATAGATGTTATAATCCTTTTGAACGCTGCATAAGGCAAGACAAGTACTAAATGTTTGCCTCCTGCCACCCAAGTATCATTTCAACAGTTTATATCCTTGGATATAGAGGTTATAATCTTTTTGACCATTGCATAAGGCAAGACAAGTACTAAATGTTTGCCTCCTGCCACCCAAGTATCATTTCAACAGTTTATATCCTTGGATATAGAGGTTATAATCCTTTTGACCATTGCATAAGGCAAGACAAGTACTAAATGTTTGCCTCCTGCCACCCAAGTATCATTTCAACAGTTTATTCCCTTGGATATAGAGTTTATAATCCTTTTGACACTGCATGAGGCAAGACAAGTACTAAATGTTTGCCTCCTGCCACCCAAGTATCATTTCAACAGTTTATGCCCTTGGATATAGAGGTTATAATCCTTTTGAACACTGCATGAGGCAAGACAAGTACTAAATGTTTGCCTCCTGCCACCCAAGTATCATTTCAACAGTTTATATCCTTGGATATAGAGGTTATAATCCTTTTGAACACTGCATGAGGCAAGACAAGTACTAAATGTTTGCCTCCTGCCACCCAAGTATCATTCAACAGTTTATATCCTTGGATATAGAGGTTTAAATCCTTTTGAACACTGCACGAGGCAAGACAAGTACTAAATGTTTGCCTCCTGCCACCCAAGTATCATTTCAACAGTTTATATCCTTGGATATAGAGGTTATAATCCTTTTGACCATTGCATAAGGCAAGACAAGTACTAAATGTTTGCCTCCTGCCACCCAAGTATCATTTCAACAGTTTATATCCTTGGATATAGAGGTTATAATCCTTTTGACCATTGCATGAGGCAAGACAAGTACTAAATGTTTGCCTCCTGCCACCCAAGTATCATTTCAACAGTTTATATCCTTGGATATAGAGGTTATAATCCTTTTGAACACTGCATAAGGCAAGACAAGTACTAAATGTTTGCCTCCTGCCACCCAAGTATCATTTCAACAGTTTATTCCCTTGGATATAGAGTTTATAATCCTTTTGACCATTGCATGAGGCAAGACAAGTACTAAATGTTTGCCTCCTGCCACCCAAGTATCATTTTAACAGTTTATACCCTTGGATAAAGAGGTTATAATTCTTTTGAACACTGCATGAGGCAAGACAAGTACTAAATGTTTGCCTCCTGCCACCCAAGTATCATTTTAACAGTTTATTCCCTTGGATATAGAGGTTATAATCCTTTTGAACACTGCATAAGGCAAGACAAGTACTAAATGTATTGTGTTTGTAAACAGGATTTATATCCCAAAAATTGCAATTGATGCCTACTATCCTAAGCATCCCTACTATCACAATTATTCCTAAACGAAGGTCTTCTGCATCAGTGATGCTCTCATTACAAGCATGACCTAATCAAACGTGTTTGTAAACAAGATTGATATTCAAAAATTCAAGTTATGTCTACTATACCATTCATCCCCACTATCCCTACTATTCCAAGCATCCTAAACTAAGCTCTTCTGCATCATTGATGCTCTCATTACAAGCATGACCTGAACAAACATTTTTGTAAACAGAATTTATATCCCCAAAATGCAAGTTATGCCTACTATCCCAAGCATCCCTAACTCCCCTCTATCCCAAGCATACAAGTTTACTCAGCAAATCATACCCTTTACAGATGGATTTTATTTCATTTTCAAATTAATTTTTTCTTCTTATAGTCACACCTCTATGGTGTAAAGACCTACTTTGATTGATATGATTGATATGATTGGTAATTTGTGCATAATCTACTGATATGACAAAAGCTAGTTTGAGGGTCTCAAAACAGTTTTTACAACTACAGGATCCCAATAGAGTGTTTAGACTTATTTTACCTGATGCAGCAGTAAAAATGTGATGTGAGTAGGTGACCTTACTTGATCAGGATTAAGAAACAAACAAGTCCTTAATTCTATAAAGCCCTACAACAACTAGGCCTGGTCTCCCCTACTTAATACTTAAGCATGGTGGCTCTGAAAAGAGCCTTTGTTCACAATCCATATATTACGGGTATAAAGAGAGGTTAATTTTTACTTCTCTTTATTTATTACTATTTCTGTATTGTCTCGTGTCCTATCATTTATTTATCTTGTCATGTTTCATATTTTTCCATCAGCTTATATCATTTTGGGTATTTGTTATCAGATTAGTACTAATACAATACTAAATTCTATGTGTGTCTGTATCATTTTATTGTTTTGGTTGATCATGGAATTAATTACCCCGGCCACTGATATGGATAAATAAAATGCAAATTGCCTCTACCATTGTGTATCATCTATGTCAGGGATGATTACTTACCATATAACATCAGCTCAAACAATCTCCAATGCATCTATCTTAGACAGATCCAATAATTGGAACTTTACTGATATTAAACTCATAGTGTGCATTAAGACAATGCTATGAGCACAGTGTTATAAGTTAGGATCAGCCATAAGTTTCAATTATTAAATCTAGAAAACAATCAACAAATATCAAATCCAATAATTGAACCTTTGGACTGATATTCACAATGTGCGGTAAGAAAAGAAATATGCACAGTGTAAAAGTTGTAATCAGCCAAAAGCTTCAATTATTGAACTTAAATAGAAGTCTATAACCAAGTGACTTTGTTGTCAGCTGGTTATCCAATATTTCACTTACTTTTTTACTCCTCAATATCAGGTTGTAAACCAAAGCACTGACCACGCCATCTACTTGGACACGCAAGTTTATCTAGAAAACTCAAAATATCTCCCATAATTTGAAATCCAATAACTGGACCTTTAGACTGATATTATATTCACAATGTGCAATAAAACAAAGCTACACAGTGTAAAAGTTAAAATCAGCCATAAGCTACAATTATTGAACCTAAATGGAAGTCTAACCAACTGACTTTGTTGTCAGCTGATTATATCCATTATTTCACTTACTTTTTACTCCTCAAGATCAGGTTGTAAACCAAAGCACAGACCACACATTTTGTTAACACAGATAATCTTACAGCAACTGGATCCAGGTTTATTCAACTTCTATCTGTCATCAAACAAGAACAAAACATTGAAGATTATAATACCACTGCTTACCTTATCTCACAAACCAACCAAATTAAGATATATCTGACAACATTATTTTATGATCTGGCATATATACTACTCTTTATGATTGTGAAGCATAGTCTGCTCTGGATCTTTCCCTAAATCTCTTTGCTTTTAAATTGCAAACTAAACAAGGACATCTATACAAGAGATCCCTTCTTATCAACAAAAAAATGTTGAAGTTGGTGAATTTGTCATCATAGCAAGTGATAACAAGCTTTAATTGAATTACTCTTTCAATATCACGTTGGAAATTGATGTCAGATAGCGGTTGGATTATTCTGCAATGCATCCAAAAGCACACATATTTCCTCATGTTAGTACCAAATCATAAAACAGACTTATCTTTTCAATCTACATTGATTGATTCAGTTATCCAGGTTATCTTGCAGTAAGAGGATTTGTCTGGTCTTGATCACACATGGCTGCTCACTGTAACTTGCTGTAAAAACAAAATGATGGACATTTGTATCATTAACTTGTGTAGTTATCTGTTCATATTGAATGACAATTCAAACACTAATATACAAAGATGACAACCAACAGTGATGTACTTGCTTGGATATACCTTCAGTAGTCATACAGTGATGTTAAATTAATTAGCCATCTTTATAGAATTGTATTTTAAAATGAGAATCTACATGTTTTGAGTTAGCCTGCACTTTGAATGAATCATAACAGTATTTGCAACATGATTTGGACTCTCAGCTATCCTTATCTAATTCAATCTTGTGTTTGCTTCTTAAGTAGTTACTATGTTCTTCACACGCTGAGATTAATTCAATGATTACAATTATTTAAGCCTTAGAGATATTTGAACAAAGTTCTGTGTTCTCTTAAAATGCATGCTAATCCCAAACTCTATTAATTTGTTCTGGTACTGGTAGTAACCTATGATTTGCTTTTGACAGAAAAACTAATCTTTTAGTGTTACCATAATTATGTCCAGTGTTGTGAGATACAGAGTGAGTGTTAATGAGTGGGAACCATTAAAGAGACATTTGAATTCCTAAACCTGACACTTGAGACAATTTGTGTAATACTAAACATGATTTGGTAGAGTGGTTCTTTTTACAGATATGAAGCTTTAAACATCGTAATACTTTCTACAATCATTCATATTCACACAATAAAAATTGCAATAAATTGCATGTAGAGAGGTCACTGGTATTTAAGTTTTCTTTCATAATTTGTTTCTGTTTCCTTATCTGATGCCTGTATTGTATGACACTCCCTTTTGTCAATGTCAATCAATATTGAGTGAGAAGTCTCATGTGAAAGGTACAGCAAGCCAGAAGATTTCACATTTTAGACATTTTTAGCATGGTTTTGTTTTTGGCAAAAGCGGTTTTCTACTCTGAAATCTGAAATGGTGAATAAGTTTTAAAAAATCACATTATTCACTTATCTTTTCAATCAGCACTCAACAGCACAGGGACATTCAGGTTGATCCACTATTCTGTAGTATGAATTGTCTTGACTGCATGTTGTTATCTCTAGATAAAAATAAGAAAAGAACAATGTTCTTATATCATTGATTGATACTATGTAGACCTGTCATAGGTCTTTACAATAACACTGAGTATGGATAATGGCAGCAATACTTCTCTAATTTTTGCAAGGTCAATAAACTGTTGAAATGGATGGAACAAGAGGCTTGATGAAGTTATCAACAAAGAGGGAGATATTCTCACTAGGAGAGCCATTGCCAGAGATGATGGGTCTACCAGGGTTTCCAGGCTTGTGGATCTTAAGAAGGGGGTAGAAGCAGGCAGCACTTCAATCTGGAGGGGGGGAACTCATAGGCCTTGTCAGAGAGCTCATGACACTGCTGCCTGCCCTCGATCCAGGGTATGCTGAATCTATAGGAGGGAACCTGTGGAACAAGAGGCTTGATGAAGTTATCAACAAAGAGGGAGATAGATGATGGGTCTATTCAACGGGTCTTTTGTTGTCTGCTCTATTTTACATTTAGTGGTGTGAACTCTGTAAGCTATTCAATAAAGCATGGATAGATGTCAAATTAATAGAGAAAAAAACAAAAAACTTGTTAGTTTTTAAAGAAAATTAAATGATTTGGTTCTATTGAAGAATTTGTAACATTTTACTGGATAAACTAGAGCAAAATGTGAAGAATTTCAACTGTAACCTCAAAACAAACAATTCAAACATAATCATTAACTTGATATACTTATCTCTTCAGTCAAATGCTGAATAACCAGTTTCCTGCCTCTCCTAAAGTGAAGTTGTTTCCATCAAGTTGACCACGCATTAGCTCACATTCAGTAGCAGATGATTTTACTATAAAAATGACAACAACAAAAACAAACAAATCTTATTATATATATTGTGCAGACCCATTCCTGACTAGCATTTCATTACGACCATCATTTTAGTTCCTAATTGGAGTGGGCAAATGTCCAAATAACAACAACAAAAATTGGTATATATGGCATCATTACTACATTGTGCATGTGTACAAGCCAAAATAATGGATTTCAAATGTTAAATTCATATTCTACAATGCCAAAATGATAGATTTCAATTGTTAAATTCATATTGTGTACTACTGAGAGTGTGAATCAGGGCTGGTACTCCAGCCAGCCAGTCAGTCGGGCCTGCCCAACAGAAATATTCCACCAGCCAGTGAATGGAACTTACTTTGAGTTTGAACAGTATGGGACCAGATATTATCCAAACTAGCATTGAGTAACATAATATTTCAACCTAAGTACAAGATCATTTCATACTTATCTTTTCAATACTGGTTAATACAACTGTTCAGTATATAAGTTGACTGATGGCTGTGCTGTGATGGGTACAGGGTACGCTTGCAGGATCCTCCATGTCTAGAACACACACACACATGGCTCACAGTAGCTTACTGTTTTGCTATAAAATGAGATGAAACAATCATTAATATAATGTGTAGACCTGTTCCAGATCTGTATTCAATGAAACCAAAGGCAAGGTCATGATCAGGTCAAAATACTATATATGTTAAATATAGCACAGATCATCATAATCTGTGTGTTTCTCTGTCCTCCCTAGGGACACTTGAATTGTGGTAGGCAGAGGATCTATGATTAGATCAAGGTTATGTACCCAACCAATGTACAAATGACCATCATTGTTTCTTTTAGGTATGGTCATTTAAAGTTTCTCACCATAAAAGCCATATTTTAATAATTGCAGTCAATACCTATTTAAGGTTGTTTGTTCTATCAATGACATAATTTGATTTTTTAAATAAGATATCTTTTTGTGTCCTGTACTAGAATTAAAATAATAGCCATTGTTTGTCAAAACTGATATTCGTCTAGGCTTACTTTTTAAGATACGATTGTTAAATTTGAAAATATGACATTTTTAGCATGGTTTGTTTTTGCCACAGCAGTTATCCACTCTGAAATCTGAAATGATGAATAAGTTTGAAATAAATCACATTATTCACTTATCTTCTCAATCTGCACTCATCAGCACAGAGACATTGCTGGTTGATCCACTATTCTTGTAGTATGAATTCTACTTGTCTTGACCGCATCATGTTGTTATCTCTAGATAAAAAATGAGAAAAAGAACAATGTTCATACAATTGTATATCATTGATACTATGTAGACATACTGGCAGCAACACTTCTCTACCTTTCACAGCTACATCATATCCCACAATGTTGTAAACATAGATGTGTGGGAGCATAAATTATTGTACAATTTAAGTATGGCTATTTGTGTACTATAAATGTCATCTATGTGCACAAATGTTTGCTGCCAATTGCTGCTCATTATTACTGTCACTTTAGCTCCTAATTTGTGTGATGGGCAAATGTCCAAATAGCAAAAGCCAATCCAGGCTATGGAATTTATTGGTTATGGCATCAGATGTTCATTCTAAATTCAATGTCAAGTCATGTTAAAGTGAGTGACTACATTGTGTATGTGTATAATGTCAAAATAATGGATTTCAATTGTTCAATTCAGATACTGTATAATGTAAACATACATTTCAATGATACAACGTCACTGAGACAGTCAAAAGAGATAACAATTTCCCATGTATAAATGGAACAGGCACATATAAGATACCAACTTGCAAAATTTGTGAAAATTTACTGCACAAAAACACGTTTTAAAGAATTTTTTTTGTTGTTGTTTTTTTATTGATTTTTTTTGATTTTTTGATTTATTTTTAAACAAGCAGATACTTAACACGTTTTGATCTTTCTTTATTGTTATGTGCTTCTTTCAATATTTTTTTTTTTTTTTTCAATCTTTTTTTGGTTTTTTTTGTTTAAAAAAAAAAAAAATAGCGACCCTAGATTTCCGAAAATTAGGGTCGGTCGGAAAGGGCAAGTCAACTTCTTTTTCTTTTTTGGCCTTATAGTACAAAATCATTTCATACTTATCTTTTCAATAAATACTGGTTAATGCAGCTGTAGAGTAGACTGATAGTTATACTCCTGCAGGATTCTCTTTGTCAGTGGCCACACATGGTTCACAGTAGCTTACTGTTTGCTATAATATAAGATGAACAAAGATATACCATCAATATAATGTGAAGCCCTGTCCCAGATCTGTATTCAATGAAACTAAGGGCAAGGTTATGTATAGCTCATTGCTCAAAGGCTAATACAACATGTTTAGAGCACAGATATATCTGTTTCTCCTCCCTCTGGACAGACAGACACTGGTTTGGGATAGTCAGAGGATCTATGGTTAGGTTATGTATCCAAGCATAAACAATTGCATTACCATCATTGTTTCTTTTAAGCATGGTCATATTAAAAGCATCTCATTAATAAAAGTCATCTTTTTAGAATGACCATACATCTATTAGGTTTGTTGTTCTATCAATGACATAATTTGATTTTTTTTTTAAATAAGTTATCTTTTTGTGTCCTGTACTAGCCATTATTTGTCAAAACTGATATTCTTCTGGACTTACTTTTCAAGATAGGATAGATCAGACATTCTTATATTTCACTATAGCATCATATCAAATTGAACACTCAGTAGCTATGAGGGAACATTACGACACGTTATACTTATCTTTTTCAATCCGCACTCATCAATACAGGGGCAGTACAAAGTTGTCCTTTTCTCGTTGAAGTAAGAATTCTCCTTGTCTAGGCCATACATGGGTCACAGTAGCTAACTGTTTTGTTATAAAATGAGATGAAAAAATCATTAATATAAAGCGTAGACCTGTTCCAGATCTGGGTTCAATTAAAGCAAAGGCAAGGTTGTGTATCCAAGCGTAAAATCAATGACCATCATTGTTTCTTTTAGGTAAAGCCATAAATCATCTCATTATCATTAAAAGCAATGTTTGGAATAACATGCATATCATTAGGTTTGCTTTGTCAATGACAGTTTAGTTTAAAGCTGCTATATCTTTATATTAGTCCAGTGTTAGTGACTACTGAGTCATGTGCTGGAATAATAGCCATAGCCATTCTTCTTTACTTTATTTGTCAAGATATGGTTGTTAAATGAATTCAAAGCAAATATTCTATGTTTCACTATAATAGTATCTTATCATATTAGATTGAAAACATTGTAGCTATGAGGCTGCCTCATACAGGCATCTTAAAATCCTCTAAAGGTACTTATCTTTTTTTCCATCCACACCAATCCATACAGGGCAGTAGATTTCCTCTTCTCTCATCACTTTAGCTGACTGTTTTGCTATAAAATGAGATGAAACAAACAATAAATATCATCATTAATATGCATGTAGGACTGACTGTTCCAGACTTGTATGACACATGGTCATATACCGGGATTGTTCTGTAGCCAATGATAAGAGTGTTGTGGAATGATGCACAAGTTGTCGGTTCAAATCCAATCAGAAGCACATGGGTGTTTTTCAGCATTTATGTGCACTGGCTTGCTCTGGGGAAAGATACATGTATATTAATTGATCATTCTAGTGACCCAGAGAACTAAGGAAACATTTCTCAGGGCTTGCTCTTGTTGGCTATATGAATGATTCAGATTAAAATAAAGCACATTCTTATAATTTCTAGATTGGGTAGACTGCTCTTTTCACTGACATGGAGCCAATATCAAAGATGTGAATATGTTTTGTGAAACCATAAAATGTTGATGTCAGGTTGTTTGGATAGTTGGTATTTGTACTATTCATCAAATTTGCTATCTAAATCTATTGAAGATAGTAACATACTAACACACAAAATGGTATTAAGATATTTAGTGTTATATTATTTGCCCAAAATGATTTTAACTTAAATACCTGTCATTGTAGAGAAAAACAAACAATAACACTTTTAGGTTAAATGGGTAACCACTCTTTGTTGCCCCCCCCCCCCCCCCCCCCCCACGTCCTATGCAGGGTCCACATTAAGTGTTTAGCAGTACAAAATACTCCTCAATCCTCATATTTTGCTACACAATCTTTGAAAAGTATCGCAATTTTATGCCATATGTTTCCATACAAAATGTGGCCAATATTTCAAACTGCAGCTCAATCAAGTAGGTTTTGCTACACAAAATAAAATCCTTAATGCAGACCCTGGTCCTATAGAAATATATTAGTTCAAATAAGCTTAGTTTTGATTTTCACCTTGATGCACTTCTGACTAGCCTAAATGTGTCAACATTTATTGGCCATTTAAGTCTCTTTTTGATGAATTCCCATACAGTCATTACATGCCTATCTACTGAAGATAGCACATCTAATAAAAAGGTTTTTCATCAATATGGGCTGAATTAAAAAGCTATATCAATGATTTCTAATGATCCTTTGTAGCTGTTGAGATGTAAATAGAGAAAAAACAAATGGAAATGGACACAATTATTCAAGCAGGATGTGCATTGATATTCTTGAATTTTCAGTACATGCTAAATCAAATGCATTTTTACTCAAAATGTTGCCAACAGTAACACATTGTGATACTAGTACTAATACTATACATGGTATAATGTTTATGAATAATAGTGGGAGAGCCTTGTCCTTGACAAACAAGTCAACTTTCTCTACTACATGCAGTTTGGGGATTCATTGTCTTAATATCATGTACTTGACTGATTAAAGAAATATCTGGTATTGGGATATATCACTGATGTAGTACGCTTCATTTGAAAATAAGAGTATCAACCTAAAAAATGTCCAATAATTGTTCTAAGACTTGATTCTATCTTTACAGCAAATCAAGTATTAGTACAATATCCTGTATCCAACAAGATTTTAACTCACCTTTTAACGTGCCAAACCTATCCGCCTGTACTCCATGTCTTTCAGTAGCCCTATAGGGAAAAAAAAATCAAATTTAAAATAATTATACACCAATTAATGTTTCAAAAGGTTATATTTATAATGCAAATGATGGTGTGTCATACTTCCATGTGCAAATATCTAGACTCTTGAGTTGCTGATATTTCACAATCTAGAATGGGTGGGTCTAGATCTTTTCATCATCGACCCTGAAGCAAGATACCCTGAGATGCATGATGTCAAAGGTCATGCAACATATCATAATTAGAAAATCCTTGAATCATGCTTGTAAAACAACCACCTTGACCACCATGCAATGCATGCCTTTGATAATTTTAGGTCTGCCCTTACAGATAATGCTTGAGGGTCAATCCACTCCACTGGATTACATTTCAAAATGGGTAAATTTGTTGGCCAGATAAAACTAATGGGAGGAACATTAGGTAACCTATCCTAGAATTTGCCAGATATCCACAATGTCATAGTACATTTAAAACATGATTTTAAAAGAGGAATCACATTTGCAGACCTTACATTACAATAACATTTGGAGAAAAAGGTAACAACCAGCAAGTGGGTTAGCATAAATTGTGCTGAAAACAAAGAAAAACATGTAAATATGAGTTAAATTTAAAACCTGAAATCACCTGTAAAATGTGCAGACAAAATTGTCATTTACTCATTAGATGTGATGTATATTGGCATTTCTCAACATTTATCGGCCATTTTGAGACAATAGATAGACTTTTAAGTCTCTTTGTTGATGAATTTCCATACATTCACTATGCCTATCTACTGGAAATAGCACATTTTATTTCAAAAAATGGGATTTCATAAATATGGGCTGAATTAAAAAGCTATATCAATGATTTCTGATGATCTTTTGTAGTTTTGAGATGTAAATAGAGAAAATAAAAATGTTTATTTACTGTTTATTGAATCTGATATGTAAATCAATTGACTTTGTTCCCCACACAAGCCAAATGTGTAAATCAGGGAATCTCACCATGGCACAGGGCAAAGACCTGCAATGACCAGGCAGTCATCAGCTCGGTGGAGTGACGATACAGGAGATGAAAAACTTGGCTGTCAAACTCTCGCTTACCTTGTGATTGGTGGACTTGAACCAATCCTTGTGGACAGATAATCACGACTGACGTAGATGGACGCATGGCAGAGGGGTTCTCTGAGGAGATAAAAAGGACAAGGTGTGAAAAGTCAACATTATCTGGACACAGTGCATCTAAAATAGCAAACCTAGTGATTTTATAATGCAATAAGAACAAATCAAATTGAAAAAAAATATGATTAGGCACAATAGGTATTGTCAAACTCAGATTTTCTCAAAATGTCATGGGCTAGGCCAGGCGTACAAAAATTACAGATAGGGGTTGTGGTTTCCAATAATACGGATAGATTTAGACCATATTTGAGTCAAAGCAGGCTCCACTAGACATGGAATTGATAATCAAAGCCGACAAGAATGTTGGTAATCATCCACTAGTGTCGGGTGAAACAGCTGTACAGGTGAAGAGGTGAAGAAAAAAAATTGTGTCAAATCTTATTATCAGAGAAAATACCAGGGTTAATTTGGTTAAATATTGAGGTTATAGTCTACAAATCACAAAAAACACAAATTGTGTTCATATTAAGAGGAGCACTTAATACCTTTTCTGCACATTTTAATATGGTTAAAGGTGGGGTCTATTTTGAATTCAAAACACAGAGGGAAGCCTGTAAAACAATGAAATGTTTACAGAAACACTGGTGTAACTAATGTTAAGCTCTTCATCATCCCAGACAGTTGGGATAGGACATATGTTTTATTTATAACTAGATACATATACTACCAAAATATGTCATCATATTCTACATGAGAGATCAAGGCTTATATGGAATTAGAATATCCCCCTCCCCTGTCCTCTGTAAACAAATGGACATTGCTATAGAAAACTAAATCATATTAAATGGATACTTTGCAGGTGCATGCAAGGATATTGGGTGCACACAGATCAGTGTTTCAACCCCGGGTTTCATCCTGCATTGTCGTAACACCAATAGACTGAATTATTGGGAACATTGAGAATGTAAATGTGACTCCATTGCTTGCCATGGGAGTAGAATAAAAACACATACCAATAGCATCAAGGCGTGTGATCTGGAGTTCCTTGAAACTTGCTAGACACTCGTCATCACTTTATACCTACAGTCAACAACTTGGCAGGGATACGAAATCTGAAAGGAGGAAATAAAAAATGGAGAAAAAAAATATTCAAGCAGGTGTGTGCAATGATTGCATTGATATTGTTGAGATTTCAGTACCGTACATGTTAAATCAGCCAGATGACTCCAAAAAATACCTTGCCCTAATAGAAATTCTACCAGCCAGTGTAACTTACTTACACTATGAGTTTGAAATGTTTACCTGCCAGAGGTTGGTCGGGTACTTTTGCATCTTCACCCGTCCAACGCAAAATTACCCGCTATGGGCAGCCAGTCAGGCAGATCACTCCAAAAAATACCTTGGTCGGGTACTTTTGCATCTTCACCCGCCCTAGGCAAAATTACCCGCTATGCACAGCCAGTCAGGCAGATCACTCCAAAAAATACCTTGGTCGGGTACTTTTGCATCTTCACCCGCCCAACGCAAAATTACCCACTATGGGCAGGTGTTTACCTGCCAGAGTTGGTAGGGTACTTTTGCATCTTCACCTGCCCAATGCAAAATTACCCGCTATGGGCAGCCAGTCAGGCAGATCACTCCAAAAAATACCTTGGTCGGGTACTTTTGCATCTTCACCCGCCCTAGGCAAAATTACCCGCTATGCACAGCCAGTCAGGCAGATCACTCCAAAAAATACCTTGGTCGGGTACTTTTGCATCTTCACCCGCCCAACGCAAAATTACCCACTATGGGCAGGTGTTTACCTGCCAGAGTTGGTAGGGTACTTTTGCATCTTCACCTGCCCAATGCAAAATTACCCGCTATGGGCAGCCAGTCAGGCAGATCACTCCAAAAAATACCTTGGTCGGGTACTTTTGCATCTTCACCGGCCCAACGCAATATTACCCGCTATGGGCAGCCAGTCAGGCAGATTACTCCAAAAAATAGAAATTCTACCAGCCAGTGTAACTTACTTACACTATGAGTTTGAAATGTTTACCTGCCAAAGTTGGTCGGGTACTTTTGCATCTTCACCCGCCATGTGCAGGTGCTATTTCCAGGCCTGAAATTAAGTACCGTATTGGTAATCCTGGGATTGATATCCATTAACTCACCTTTTATTAACTTGCCAACCTACGATCCACATTTACACCATGTCTTTCAGAACATAGCCCTATTTTACTAAGTCACAACATCAGCTCAGATTTAGAACTTCCGTGAAAGAGAAGAAGAAAAAAAATCAAATTGAAAATATTATTATACACCAATTTGGATTCAAGCAACAACAACAACAAAAACCACCCATACCTCATAGCCTATTTTCCACAAAAAAATTAAAAAAATTGCACAGCACTTGCCTTTTTAGCACAATGTTTCTGAGACAGACCTTCTTTGTTTGGCCTAACTCTTTAGAGATGCATGATGTCAAAGGTCATGAATCTTGAAAGCAACCACCCTATACCACTAACAGGCATGCCCTTGATAAGTTTAGGGTCTCAAACTCAAAAGTAGCCATCTATCTATCATATATCATTCATAGGCCCCAAAAAGGTTTGTTTGCCCAAACTCAACTAACCCATAAAATCTTAAAAAACTGCCTTTTTTCTTTTTCTAAAATGTTGTATATTTTGTATAGACCTTTTCTTCTCTAAAATTGTCTAAAGTAACAACAACAACAATGACAAAAAAGAAGAAAGAAAAAAAGCAATAAAGAAAAAAGAAATAGAAAAAAAAGGCAATCGATCGATCTACACACTTTTTCCCTTTGTATGAGCAAACACACCTTTTTCTTTTTTGGCCTAATAGGTAAATTTATTTGTGACACTCTACTGGTCTGAAATTTGTCTTTAAATTTGGTTTGTAGGGATTTATTTCAATATTAATCATCAATTTAGTGCCTTTTATTAAGCAAACATTTTACATGAATTGCATGTGATTGGTAATTATGGTATAGTTTCACCATTTCATCAAATTTGCTATCTACTGAAGATAGCAGCATATTATGTAGAATTTAGAACTATATTACTCGTATTTGCCCAACATCTTTACTCAAATAGACTACCTTTGTTGTTATACAGGGAAAAATTAAACAGGCTGAACTGTTCATCACTTTAGAGTCTAACAAAATTATTTTTGAGTGTATAATGATCTTTTTAAATCACTGATTTATCACATTTTCTTAGCTTTGACTGATTTTGGTAATTTTAAGGCAATTTCTTTCTTAAATTGACAGTTTTACTTCATTCTAAGTACTTGTGTAACTTTTTGAGACAACTAAATACCCCTATGGTATGATCATTTTATCCATTTCCAATCGATTCACCACCTTCATGGTGCGGAAATCAGCAGTGATTTTCAGCATTTTTCACATTTAAAAAAACATGTTTTTTTGTAAATACCTGGTACAGTTTGTGTATGTCCACCATGCCATTGGTCGTTTTGCGAACACTCAGGTGCGTCATTCTTCGTTTACATGAAGTCTGCACTTTATAGGGAGAAAGAAAGAAAGAGGGTATGTTAGTACCTGAAATAAAATAAAAATCTTACATTCTTTTAAATAAACAAGGCATATTATGTGATCTTTTCCAGGGAGCGCCCTCTATTCATGATTTTTTTTCTTCTTTTTTCTTTTGAAAGTAGATTTTCTTGCAGATTAACATATGGATCATAAATCATGATTATATTCCAAGTTACAGAGTGATACGATTCCTAGCTACCTCAAAATCGTGGTTTTAGAGTAAATTTAGAGTAAAAATAAGTTGTCGGTTACTTTTACTCCAAAACCATGATTTTGGAAGTAATTAAGAATTGTATCGCCCTATACACTTGGAATGTATTATGTACGATTTATGATTAGAAATGTAAATCTGCAAACAAATCTGCTTTCAATTTTTTTTTCGAGGATCGAGGGCGTTCCCTGGAAAAGATCACATAATACGCCTTTAATTTCCTGGCTTATGATGATGATCAACATCAACACTAATTTGTAAAATAATTGTTTTATTTCATATCATAATATGCCGAAGCCTCGATCAGTTAATTAAGATCAAACAAGATTGGCTTGTTCTTTCATGGATTACGAATAGCACATGAACTTAAATAAGCTTATATAATTTTCCTATTCTTACTTGCCTACAATTTTTACCTTCTTAGAAATCTCAGCAAAGCTACCATTTACACCTTTTCGCCGATCTATTCTTAGTTTAGCTTGATTACGATCTGATCTCAAGATTTCTTCGTAATCGTGTAGTCCCAAAAACGGAAGAATAGTGCTTGTTTTCATCGGCCTGATCGGCTTTAGTTACTAACTTCCCATTTTCCTTCGCTGCAAACCAAAACCGTTTCAAATTTGCCGCCCGATATGATAGCTAAAGCAAGCCGATGTTGCGTTTGCTGGTTCCCTGTTCTGTATACGCTACACTAGTTGATGAATAACGAAATATCATGACGCAGCGAACCAAAATAGGTGACGCGCTGTGGTCTATTTGATTTGGCCGTTGGAATTTTGGCGCCGCACTGACTGTAGCAAGCCCGCGCTTTGGATAGTGTAGCCGGGGGAGGGAGGGAGGGGGCTAAGGAAAAAAGATTTTCTCAAGAATTAAAAAAAGTATCCCTTTCATCAGTATTTATGTTTTCATTGACTGAGCCGCGCGGGCAAACCTGTTACTTGCAAACACAAACCGTTTGAAATTTGGCGCCCGAAATGAACAGCTAGAACAAGTCGTTTGCTGGTTCCCTGTCCCGTACTGAGGCGACTACACCATGGTGAATAGCGAATAATCACAGGGCGAGGAACCAACGGCAGGCCATTTGACCGTTAAATATTGGCGGTTGGATTTTTTCGCGGGAAAATCAAAGATGGTGTAAATTTGGTGGTCGGGTCCGTAAAGCGTAGCCTAAATGGTATCGGCAACAAAACAAAATTCTCCTACTAGCCCCCCCCCCCCCCCCCCCCCCCCCCCTCCTCTCTCTCTCGTCTCTCTCTTAGTGTTTGTAGAGGTTTTTAAGATGTAGGCCTACATTTTGAATTTGTAAAAATACTGTTTAGGTTGGATTCAAAGGAATTAAAGTTCTAATAAAAGTCAAATAAATAAGCCAATAAAAAAATGGGTTCAATGAATACAAGAAAAAGATGTTGACGAATGAGGCTTGGGCTATTTCTTTAGTTGAAATTTAAAACAACTTAAAATAGGCCTAACGCCAGTAACGGTTCGGTATGGTAGTGGGAACTTTCAAATTATGCGTACACATTTAATGTAATTTTCTCATCGTGTTGAACTCAACGTCTTACTTCATCAGCATTCAGCACAAACGACACACACTAAATTCGCTTCAAACACACCACTTACCTGATCTTATTCCGAGATGTTGAAGTCAGAAATCATCAGCGGAAACGCGATCGGTTTACAAGACAGCCACGTCCCTATATCATCAATATAATTTTTGAAACTGGTGCTCTTTACCTCGACAGTTGGACCAGCCAATCAGCGTACAGTTTATTTTACAGTCGTGCGCACGCGCTTCAACCGGATGGCGAAGGTCGGACTCGATTCATTTCTTGAATTAGGCAATCGTTAATATTCACTAAAATTACATTATATGTATGATATTGGTCGGAAACATATTACAAATGATTTTATATGATCAATGAAACGATCCCATGGTTTACAGAAGGATATTATCTAGTAATCATTGTCCTAATTATAAAAAGAGCCTCATCGTTTCGCGTTTCTACTATATTTGTAGTAGGCTTTATGAGATTTGATATTCAAGAGAGTAACATACTTCTAGAAAATAGTATTCATAAATTTAGTGTTATATTATTGCCCAAAAAATAATTTTTACTCCAATACCTGTCATTGTAGAAAAAAATGAAACTTTTCAACCTTTTTTCCCAGTGGCGTAGCCAGAAACCAGGGTCACTTGTCAAGGGGGGGGGGGGGGGGGGGGGGCAAATTACTCTTTGCCCCTCCCCCCCCCCCCCCCACCCCCCTGACAAGTGACAATTTGTCCCGGTGTTCCACCCGGTGGCGTAGCCAGGTTTTTCATGTAACCCCCCCCCCCCCCCCCCCCCCCCCCCGGCTACGCTGCTGCTTTTTCATGAAATATTACGTTTCAGGGTTAATCTATTGAAACCATTTTTTTTCTTCAAATTTCATTTTTATCATCAATCTCTCCGTGCCCCAATCTATACAAGCAAACTTAAAGGTATATTATGTGATCTTTCCAGAGAACGCCCTCAACATCGAAACAAATTAAAGTTAAAAGCAGATTTTCTTGCAGATTTACATTCCTGATTATAAATCGTACATAGGCCTACAAGTTACAGGGCGATACGATTCGTAATTACTTCAAAATCATGGTTTTAGAGTGAAAATAAACTGTTTTCACTCTAAATTCACTCTAAAACCATGATTTTGAGGTAATTAGGAATCGTATCGCTCTGTAACTTGGAATGTATGTACGATTTATGATCAGAAATATAAATCTGCAAGAAAATCTACTTTCTACAAAAAATGAATATAGGGCGCTCTCTGGAAAAGATCACATAATATGCCTTTAATTATTTCAAGCAGAAAATAATTATATTAATTTGACAAATTGGGTAACATTTTAAATCTTTAAAATTAAAAAAAAATATGCGATCGTGATTTTTGAGATTTTGGGGTCGCTCGCTGAACTTATATCCTGTCTGTAGATACATGAGATAATTATGCAACTTAAGACCATGAATACAAATAAAAACT